>OMKK01000970.1:0-11642 GCA_900302305.1 Polymixia japonica | reverse complement strand
CCCCCCCCCCCCCGCACATCCAGAGCCTACGACGGGTTTCCTGGGGTTGGAAGACGACAATAAACAGAAAAGCAGTAACCCAACAGTACAGCTATTTCATAAAAAACACACAGCCTTTTGTTGTTTGGACCGAAGCATCTCTTCTGAGATTCCAGTGGCAGCTTCTAAGAAAACATTGATAAAGAGAGAGGGCTGTTCTTTGTGCTCAAGGTTTTTCAAATGTCAGTCTGAGTAAAAGCTTTGTGAAGACCCATAACCGTCTCAATCTCAGGTTGCAAAGCCAGATATAACACATCAATTATCTTTATTTATAAAGTCGTTATCAATCGCCAATTGAAGTGTACTTCTCGTTTTTACAGCATAATAATGCGTCTCAAAATAGTCTCTATTAACTAAGAGAATATCACAAGGGAAAAAGTCATGTACTTCAGTAAAATGCTCTGTAACCGCTCTTGGCATCCCATCAGAACCCCACCACAAAATACACAGTAATTACTCTCCTTAAAATCAATTATTTCACCAAAAGGTTTCAGTTAAAGGATAATTCCAACCATTTTCGACCTGGACCTAATGTTCCAATCTTCTCCTGTCGTACCGATCACCTCTGACCAAAATGTCATCAATTGCTTCATTATAGCAATACTTACGCCAGTCTGAGTTGGTTCGGATCGCTAGTCTCCAGTACCGTCCTTCAGTGCAATATGACGGTGCAGAAATCAATCCCAAAACATGTCCTTTTCAAAATAGTGACACTCATCCTGCACGTCTCAAGACTCGTACAGTTTTGATGCTAGTTTGGACGTTGCTTCATCACTGCTGGCTGCTGGTGTAGCGTGCGCTGTGAGAATGGCTCAGATAACATCAAAACTGTACCAACCAGACATGTATCACTGCAGGATGAGCCACGCAATTTTGAAAAGGACATGCTTTGGGCGATTTCGGGATCGATTGCTGTGGAATCTTATTGCCCTGAAGGACAGTATTAGAGAAAAGTGAACCAAGCCAACTCAAACCATATGTATCGCTATAACAAAGAAATTGATAAAATTTTGGTCAGAGCCAACCGGCATGAAAAGAGAGGGAAATAGGTTGAAAAAAGACGGAATTATCGCTTAAGGCCGAGTTGATTAATCAAAATTAGTACAAATGCTTAACTGATAAGCTACGAATTCCTTTTTTTTGTCCTTTTTCCTATGGCTAGAGTATTCCTATCCCCAAGAGTCTTATGTCCTTGCCCCCTCATGCTCTCTAAACTCACATGACCCCAGTCTCAGTAGTCTCAATTAATTTGGTTCTCAGTGAGTCTCAGCAGTACAACGTCAAGGAACCCAAGAGACATGATGCCCATTACTTCCAGGTCTCCATCTCTATTTAGAGGAAGGAATTAATGACGATGTAATGCTCTACTTCTGGAATGAGAGTAGTGTGTCAATTTATATTCATTATTAAAGTTGGACAATTATAGTTGAAAAATTAGAGCTAGTGTGCACAGTTGAGAAAGATTAGTCACACAAAGTTGCAAAAGCATCCATGAGCATGGAAGTGCGGTGAAGATTGCATGACCATGAACATTTTTGGTAGAATTGTCTATTTTTAGTCTGCAAGAACGTTTCCGAAACTAACAAGCTAACTACCTGTCATTCAAAAGAAGGGGACTTCACAACTCTTACAGTATAAGCTGCAGAGGAAGTGTGGTTTGCACCAGAAAATACTTGTACGGCAACAACAATTGTGAAAATTGTCAAGAAAGTTAAAAGTTAACTTTCTTGTAAGTTTAGTGACAACAGTCCACACAACCTCTGTTTGGGTTAAAATTAGACTGTAGACAAATGTAGAGCTTTTTCTCAGGAAACGTCAGTAGCCTACGCACAGTACAAACAGAAGTTGTTGTGATAAAAAAAAATAGGAACTTCTTACCCAGCAGCACCTGATTCAACCCATTTAAACCCGAAGAAGACACTGCATTGCACTATAGGAGCGGTTGCAGGTGGAGGGAAGGTTACATTATGGATGACACAGTCACACCTTGAAGTTGCATAACACAAACAGTACAGTCCTGTACTGCTGGCCACCACACAGCTCCTCTGGAGCAGCAAGCATCAGTATCTTGCTTAGGGGGTGTGACAATGTACCCAGTGTTACTTCCTCTTTCTATCCATAACAATTACACCAACTAAAAGACCCTCCGCTTCCCTGTTGAGGGCGCACACTCAACAAGTGGTTGATCTCCGCCTACAAACAACTTGTTTGGCTGTTATATTTTACAAAAGGATCACTATACACAGTTGACATTAATCGTATGGATATAACTTTATTAAAATACTCATAGAACAACAACAGTCAAACAAACTCTCGCCAGGCCATTCCATTCTCCAGCAACGTCCTGGTTCAGCCAAACAAGAGACAACGAGCTTAAGGAGGTAGATATAGGACGTGTTGGGGGCAGCGGCAACATTCACAACTTCAATTAGCACAAACCAGAAGTAGAACTGGTTAAGGTATTGGTAAAGAAAAACAAAAGCCATTGTAGTGACATTCATTTATTGTGGTAATATCGTTAGTGTCAAAGTCTGCAAATGTGACCTATTATGTTTATTTACTGTCATATATAATGTTACAATGTCGGATGTTCATATTAAACTTGGCCAAAGGTTCAAATAATGAGCTAAACGAATGATAAAGTAATCCTTGTGAGATAGAAGCTCAGGCTTCAGAATGAACTCTAGGTTTCCAACGGTGTTTTCGACCTACACTAGTTTCTACGACGTGTTTCCTTTTGTTACTGTTACTTACTGTTTTTGTGAAATCGTATTTTGATTTAAGACCAAGTTTAACTAGTTTATTATTTCATGTTATTTTACAGAATGTGTTGAACGTATTGGTCAAGCCTGTTTTTGTCATTTTTTTCTGTTTGTGATAATAAACCCTGTGTACCTTGTTTCTGTGAGCGTTGCCATAATTACCTGAAGTTTAATAGTAATACAATTAATATAATAGCCTACATTTGGTATTGTAGTCAGAAGTGTGACAGGGGACAAGATATATGGGGGCCACAAGGGCCACGACACCATTTTGAATAAGGGATAAAAATAATCCCTATTCAGCAGGAATCAGTCGTATTGCTGTTGATTAAATATGCTGTTTGTGACACATTAAAAAAATGGGTTGTTTTTGTGGAAAATAGGACATCGCCACACAGTGAAAGCCCGGTGTTTGACAATCCTCCGAGCATCTACCCTGAATGATTGTGGTCTTTATCCACGCTAAAAGTCCAGAGACTTTGATCTTCTAGTCATCATTTAAGACGAGGTCTATTCTCACTACGTCTGTTTGAGGACAGAAGAAGCGCTCAACCCCTGAGCTTAACGTGCCAAAGCCCTTCACACTGGTGACCTCCGCAGATTCTTCATGTTCCCGCCCCATTACACAGACCCCCTTCTTAATTGCAGTGGCACTATCTGGCATATACAGGGAATGCTGTTCCTGCACTCAGCAGTCTACAAGGCTCATTTTCACCTCCCTGTCTGTGCTTTAAAACTGCAGAAGAGAGACTTCCTCTGGAGACACCTCTCACACCCTCATGTCACTTTAATTGATGGCAAAATTGCCGGCGGTGATCATTAACAACATGGAGCACTTCTGACTGCAGGTGTCTCTGTGCTGAGAGGACTCAACTCGTTTGTCATCCAGTGAGCCTGTTGGGTTAATCTGCTTACCTAAGATAATGGTACCGCACAGAAGATTTTCTCTCAATATATCTGTTTCAAATAAATTGTGACAACAATCACCGGTGCTATATTATAATTATTATTATTATTATTATTATTATGAGAAGTAGTTGTAGTAGTACAAGTAGAAGTTGCAGTGGTAAAACTATAAACTGCTTTGACATGTTACAAGAGAATAATTTTACTAAAAGGAGTTTTTTTTTACATGCCTACAGTTCTCAGGCAGGGGGTTTCAAAACCTGGGGTCACAGAAGGTCAACCCTCATCACCTTAGGTCTTTAAAATTCAGAAGGTCCAGGAACGTCTGGCCTAAGGACCTTAGGCTTAACTTAACCATAAAGAGGGTTAAACGATCTGAGGGCCCAGACAAGCCTTAAAAGTGTAAAATCTTGAATTCAGTTGTAAAAACGAAAAGGCAAGCAGCGTACAGAAGGTAGAATAACTAACATGATCCTGTGACGGATGTTTAGCCTTTGTCAATTAACTGGCTATGAAACTGAAATAAGATGACTGTTACAGATACATTACAGATGTGAGATGATATAAGCATGTACAGTTTTTCAATATCATTAAAAGGCAAAACTGATCTAATCTTTGCATTGCTCCCAACTTGACAAAAAAAACATGTTTAAACCAGCAACTAAAAAGTATGTTGCTCAAGGTTTAAACACACCCAGTTGAAATAGAGCTGCTCACAAAAGAGGACGAGCCAGGGCGGATAGTGTCGACCCCACAAGCTCTTTGAGGAGAACACAGAAGGGACTTAAGGACAGCCTCATATGTAATACATCAACCATAAATTCCTGCTGGGGAAAATTGGCGCAAACTGACTTAATGATTCCAGACAGGCAAGAAACATCCGGAATGATCTTAGATCTGATCAGTCTGTAAAGAAGTTATCACAGTCAGCAGTAACAGAAGCTTTGTAAAGCACATGCTGGCTTTTTTCCAAGGGAATAATCTAGCTGTAGATTTTAACCTAGTTTTGAGAGAGGCAATAACATCCCTTGTAAATGAGAATAGTTGGTTAAAACAATTTCAAAAACTGTTTGTTTTGGGGAACTGAGCGATGTATATGCTTAAGTTGGAATAAAAGGAGAACGATTTTCAAGCTGATTGTTCACAGAAGATACAAGAGCGCTTGAGCTGATGATGTTACCAGCTGCCTTAAAAATAGTCTCATAAGAAAGACAAAAATGTCCTCCGTAGAGAGAGCAGTTACTGCAGATCACACCAAACTAAATGAAATGTGAGTTGAAGCTGACACAAGACTACAATACTGAAGACTTTTGTGTCACATTGGTCTGAGGAGTTATAAATTGATTAACACTAATACTTCCGGCACTTGAGCTAAGCTAACCGTTAAGTTAGCCCATTGCTTCAAACTTCACACAGAGACGTAAAAACGGTATCCATGAGTTTGTCTGACTGAAATGGACAAAATCCCCCAAAAACAAACTATCCCTTTAATCTCAACAGTGACCAAGGGTGTAAGCACAACATCCTGGGTCCTATACATAAGTAGTCTCTGTGGGCCCCTTTCCTCTCTCCATCCATGTCCTTCATGCATCTTTTGGACATTGTTTACAAATAGGCCTAATTGAGCCAACAACTGTACACATGAATCTAGTGTAGTGTGTACATGAAGTCGTGGTTATTAGGGCAGTCACTAATGAACTGTTCATACATTTAAACAAATAATAATAATCTGTGATATGTGCTTAAGTCTGCACAGTTTGAAATCTCACCGCATGTCAACCGTCCTTTCTCAACATACTGTAGCCTACAATTACTTTACTAGGATTAAATGAGGTTTGCGTGGAGTATCATGCTTGACAGAACATTATTTCCTTCATGTTTAAGTATTTATCATCCCCAAGGTATACAACAAAGCTAAAAGATAACTTCTTAGTGTTGTAACCCCTACATTGATGAAATGCTTACTATACTGCGTAATGAGACAACTGAACAAGACTTCATTAGAGTCATGTTTTATAAGCCGCTACTCCGCTCTCAATGTCATGTGACATTGTAGCTATGATACTGATTAATTTATGATACTGATTCATTTATGTTATATAATACAAATATGCTCCAAGCTAGCTTTCTGGCTGACGATCTAAACAACTGCTGATATTATCTTAAACCATTCTTAAACTGTTTAGTTGTGCTCAACTTTCTGTTGAAAGAAATCAGTTGTTTTCTCAGTTTGCTTTCTTTCTCTTTCCTTTCTTTCTTTTCTTTTTTGTTAAACCAGCTTCCCTTTCTTGGGGAAAGACATGACTCTATCACAGCATCAGCAGTCGCTGGGCTCGATTAGCTGCGTTTAGAGGTGAATGCTGGTGCAGGGGCGGACTAAACCATTTTGCGCCTTTTGTTAGGGGTGATAAAGGCCTCAGAGAGCCTCCACAATTTATACAAGTTCAGTCTCTCAAACGATTTATTCAGCCAATTTTAATTTAGATATGACACTAGTTACTTAGAAATAAAGAAATTGCAAACAAAAACAAACTTTTTATTCCAGGCTTTTCGAGGGCCCTCCCCTCATCGGGGTCCTGGGTAGTCAATCCCACTTCCCCCCCACTACGACGCCCCTGACAGTGACCACAGAGCTGGAAGTAGTTGTCAGCTAATAGTTCCAGTTATTTATTTGTACAGTTATGAGGAAAACTAGACTTCCAATAACAAGCTAACTTCACTGCAGTGATCAGTTTGAGACCAGACCATTTCTCATTGAAAGTTTTGTTTTTTTATGTCTCTCTTTTGCCCTCTCCTCACAGTCACTGACAACTTAATTATTTTTTGTCTTTTTATGCTACGTTCTTACAGTTCTCTGTGGTAAATTTAATCTTGAAAAGAGACAAATATTTCTGAGCATGCATAACCTGAAGCAGAGCAAAGTCTACTGTGAAAGGTGTTCTGTCTATTTTGAGGAGATACAATGTTTCCCTGTGGGCTCTGTGAGCCAGATGAGGGGACCAATTATGTTACATTGTTAAACAGAGTAATCATGTATCATATTTGGTTTCATTTTTATTATCAAATGACACATTTGTGTGGAGAATCACTAAACACATGCTATTATTTTATCAAACGACAACGCGAGAAGGAAAATGAACAAATAATTGTTATTTATTTTTACTATTCTCCTCTTTCTTTATTGACAACTCTTACATGTAAATGAGAAGGGCGTGGCTAAAATGCATCGACGTCGTCCGCGTTTCACTCTAAATGTCTCCGTTCTGAGTCATCTACTGCTACGTTTACCCGCACATCAAAACACAGAGTATTATATTTATGAGTCGGCGCGTGTGAACACCGTCCGCTAAGTTCACCTTGTGCCGAAACCACATCGGCCAAACCGCTCGACAGTTATCGCTCAAGCAAAACGGCACGCAGGCTTGTAGGCACATAAAGGTTAGAACTGAACTTAGAATCTAACTAATCACATTTTCTACTAACCTATGTTGTATATTTCACAAGCTTTGGTAATAACAACAGTGAACAGCAAAGATATAGTGATTCATTGCCAGACCCCAAAGCACGGTTCTCAGTAAAACAGTTCATGTAAAGTGTTAGCTATTGTATTGTTGTTTATAGTGTTTTATTGTTGTGCTTTCTATCACTAAAAAGATCAAGAGATTTTTTGATATATTGATCTCATTTGCACACAAACTGCCCCTCTGGTACCTTGTTCCTGAGGGTTCATAGATCAGACGACGTCTGCCACCCTCCGCTTCAGTCTGCTTTCATTCAAGCTGTCCTGTTTGATCATAGCAGCCAATTACAAGGTTTCCATCTCATGCAGTGAGAAACATTTAGCATGTATGATGGGAGTCATGTAGGTAAAAGAAGTGGAAGTGGAGACACTCACAATACTTTGGTAAAGTAAAGGCCAAGGGCAAAGTAATACTGTGGACCTGACCACACCTGGCTGCTGTTGCCTGGACATTTACTTGGTCTAATATTAGTATGCAAAGCTTTTGTCCGCTGGACGTGGTGTTTGCAGCCTGTGACAAACTGTAATGAACAGAGCGCTGCCTTATCAACCTCACAGAACCTGGGAAGGATCACAGCAGAACACAGTCTGCTGTGACTGAAATTGAAGTGAAATTATTGCGAGGGGAAAGAGGCTCAGAGCAGAACAAAAACATTGTTTTTTGGTTTGTGTAATCTGAACAATAACACAACAAAATGTAAAGTACATAACCTTCCTCAAATGTGTCCACCTGCCAGTCTCTTATCAAGGTATTACCCTGGTTACTATATTTTGTCTTTTGTCTATATTTTGTCTTTTGTTATTTTGACTATTTCAAATGAATCAAGTACTACCAAACTACTGAACTACTCAAAGACTATAAAACCCTAATTAAGGTGTACTAGGTGTTACTTCAAAAGAGAAGTAATATATTCAAAAAGAAATATCAATAGAAATGATTTGGCACCTCTGGCCTCGCCTGCAATGCATTCTGGGACAGATCAGTTTCCCTTTGATCTTCTGTTGATCATTTGGTAGCTCTTCTAGGAAGAGACCATAATACCAGAGAACACAACATAAAGGATGCTCACCTCTGATGTGTACCTTCAATAAAAGACAATTGAAATGACAATAAGATTTACTCTATTCATTCTAATAGGTACTAAGATTGATGCAGGCCTCGAAGAAAGAAACAATCTTTCGCAATCCAATTATGTAAAGCTGGCAGGTTTCCTTTTCAGAGTCTAAGATAAATTGCACAACAGAGGAACCTGCACAATATAGTGGCCCTCTGTACTCGGACATGTCAGGGGCTCTTTAAAAGGCAAGTAGACAGCAGTGCAACACTAAATAACCGTTTTTTAAGTGCAAATGTTAAAAGTATAATTGCATATTCTACAAACCCACGCCTTTAAAACCATATGAAGTTGTAATATTATTTTTGTGTCATTTACAATAATACACTGAGCTGTATGTATTGTATTATCTATTATCTAATAGAAGTCAGAATGTTTATAAAAACATTACTTGACACAGCAATGGCTTTAAATTAACTAATAGAAAATTAATGGATCCAACTATCTTGTACTAGTTGAAAAAGAGTGACAGTAAAGGCAAGAGAGTTTTTTAGGCCTTTCTTATCTGGGACAGTCTTTGATGGAAAACTCTATACAGATTTTTATTAAAGCACATGCAACTGTACCAATCAGTATTTTCTCTTGCCTGTCTGAGCCTGGCGAACAATTTGAGGTTCCACACCAAGGCCAATTAGTTTGGTGGCAGAGCTTATTGGAATGGAACAGCTGAGATACAGAATAAGGGCCCAAGCATTTCTGGTAAAAAGGAATGTCAATCAAACACATGTCACACCCTGTCTTGGAAGAAATAAAACAAGGTTGATGTGGCACCGCTGCCTTACTATGTTGCTACTCTGAACTCTTTTTTGCTAAAACGTATCCTTCTGTGCAACATGCTGGTTGTGTGATATGCTCGCAATTAAAATATGCCTGCTAGTTACAGCATCTTAACGTGTTAGGCTAAACATTTAAAGCACATGATTTTTAAGTAACACTCCAACTGTACTGGACCAGAATTATATAAACGCAAAGCCAAAACATTCTAACACATTTTAGTCAGCTTCACATATCGTTGCATGTTGCAAAATAATATTGTCACAGAGGCGTGTAGCAGACAGGAGACACGTCCGTCGCATCTGAAACTGTCTCACTCACTTTTTGCCACGAGCCAAGGTAAACACACTGCAGTAGTACTGTTGCTAGGTAGTTGTAATAACCTGAAAGACATCGCACGCTCTGGCACACCGACACCTCAGCCAGAGCAAATTCTGCGTGAAGAGCGTCTATGCTAAGCCAGAGGCTTCTAGCCAGCGACCGTTCTGTGAGCGGCTCTTGTCGAGCGCGTTGGTCCTGAGGGAGTCCAGAACGCACCGGGTGACGTTACGTTTAGCAAGTCAGATTTCTACTGAAAACTTACTGACTTTTGTGTGGTACTGTGTTAATAGTAGTCCGTATCTAGTTACTGAAAGGGTTTTGTACATCAATCATACAATTTTAACAAGGTTGCTAGCTAGGATTCATGTTATGTATCCTTATCATAAGGCTTATGCTATCCTTTGCTTTTAGTTGAACTCAAAAGCTGAGCGGAAAGCAACTCTCATTGTTGCATATATGAATAAAACTCAACAAACTCTTGTCTTTACATTTTCATTCCTAGGTCGACAGATATTCACTGAAAATGTGTTTAATACATGAGCTGATCTTTTTTTAGCAAAATGCTTTATAGTATTAGACATGGTACGATACAGCACATACTCCAAGGCCTTCACTGAGAAGGTGAATAGTTCATATACAGTATATGCACATGAAATATGACCAGGGCCAGGAGTTTGATTCTACCTGTTTTTAAGGACTGATTCTGATCAGCTGTCTTTTAAGACAGCTCCATAGTGCTGATCCAGAATCAGTCCTTAAAAACAGGTAGAATCAAACTCCTGCCCCTAAATTTGACACAAGCTGAAAAATCAATTAGGCTACATCAATGAGTTATAGCATGTCAAAGGTATGCAGCAACATGGAAATAAGCCTGTGTGTGTACATGCTGTGATTAATAGGCCTATAGTATCATTCATTATTTGAATCCTGTTGCTTTACGTTGTAAACATCGAATGGGAGAGGACCATTCCATGAAGTTCCATCCCTCTCACTTCTGAAATAATGTCTATGGCCCTGGTTACACCAGATATTATAATATGTTAATGTTAATATGCTGCCAATATTAGTACTCCAAACTAAACTTCAAATATCAGTATAAATATTTATTGAATAATATATATGCATCTTCAAAGTTCAGTATGTGCTGTATGAGCATATTCCTTACAGTAATCTAGACATTACATGATGTGATTGTATACACATGCACTGAAGAAAGATAGAAGGTTGATACAGTTATTTAGATACAGTTATTTAGACAGATATCATTCTGTATTAAATGGTGGGAAGTAATTTGTCACATTCAAGCAATGTTTATTTACTAACAATCTGCATTCTCCCATTGTAATAATTTGATTAATTTGAATATTATTTGCTTGCAAGATTTTTTGTTTAATGAGAGTGCAAGGCTATTTTAAGCTCCTTTGCTAGTCTAGCCCTGAAATTGGTTTTGGTAGCTTTGAGGTGTCTATGACCTTTGCTGTGAGGTTTTGGCTAGCTTGTTTTTCAAATGGATATCTTGTGACCCTCCCTATTTTGAAGCATCAAACTGTCAGATGACAGGTAAGTATCCACACTCAATAGACAAAGGTCAGCTCGCCTCAGAGGATAGAGCAGTGATACAGTATGTGAACTAAAGTACCGTCTGTAAACAAACAACTGGAGCTCAAATGACTGTACAGATTTTTGATCAATCAACAGCCAGGCGACAAATTACTGACTGTGACTCTGAATTGTTGCCTTTTCCCAGCACACTTTGATTCATACACATAACTGTAAATAAAATATAAATTCATGTTGAAGTCAACATACACTTTGTGCTGAAAGAGAAGAAAGGAAAAGCAGAAAGTTGTGTTACTATACTGGTTCCAATATCACACTACAATATACAAACAAAGTCCCCAAAAACAATCCCATGAATAGATGAAAAACAACCTTATCAACAGCTTTTCTATTCCTTCTGAGTATTGTGTCAAATAACAGATATATTTTCAGTCATAAAACAAAGTTGGGAATTTAAGAAGTTCAATACATACGTATATACATACTGTATATACTGTACTGTACATACAGTACATTTGTAGGCTATTATCAAAATTATATATTTTGGACTGCTTCAAATACTACCAAGAAATGAGGAATTCCCACAGGGAATCAAACCCAGGACCTTATAGTTGGGGGACGCCCTCTCTAACACCAGCAGCCACC
>OMKK01000968.1:3642-18751 GCA_900302305.1 Polymixia japonica | reverse complement strand
TGTGTGAGGATGGAAAGGAGATAATAATAATAATGGATATATAAATTAAATCCATTATTATTATTATTATTATTATTATGTTAAAGAGGGTGTTATACTAACTGTGTTCTGTCTTTGGAAAAAGAACACTTAAAAATGTAAACAGTCTTGTGAAGAAACAAAACAAAAAGCACATACGATACGATACGATACAACTTTATTGTCAGCTTACACTGAAATTTGTTTTGCGTCCATGGCATCGCCGTTCAATATACATACAGGACATCAAGTGCAATAAGTACATTTCAAAACAGGACAGACGACAATACAGGACTAGACACAAGATGACGAAAACAAAACATATCCTCTAATTTATCAATTCTGATTTAAAAGCAGAACAGACTGATGTACAAAAGTACGTCTTAACATCGAGCTTGTTGCTTCTCTAAAACTCCCGCCCCCTTTCTGCCAACCCCCCAATCCCATTCCAAGCATACCACTGCCTTACCCAGCATTTGATCAGACAGATCAGAGTCATTAAGCCCATCTGACACGAGCGATGGACTTGGCCTTCCACGATAAGGGTCCACTGCTCAATGTGGGCCCGATGAGGAGAGACGGATGGGCCTCCTTGATGAAGGGGGCCGCCTGATGGCCCGAGCGGGCTGGTTGGGGGGAAGGGCGAGGGGATGGGGTGTAGAGGAGGGAGGTGGCATTGGAGCCTGTCAGCAGGCATCGCTGGGGTCACCCCACGCCAGGCCTTATTAGGTCCCCATCAGCGAAATGCTGGCTGTCAGGCCACGGCATTGAAATAGAGGAGGGATCCCGGTGTGCCTTCTGCAGCTCAGCACCAACTTTCTGGCTCGGTGATCACGATCAAACTCGTCTGGCCCAGCCCACAGCGATGCCTTGTGTCACTCCATTAAACAGAATGTATTACTGGTTTCACGCCACGTTAAGGAGGTGACAGGGAAAGTCAACTTGACCTTGAATGCTCCAACGGTTGTAATTCCTCCTCAGACACGTTCATCAACAAACTAATCAGATGTCTCAACAGTCTTCTTCATGTAAGAAATAAAATGATCCAAAGTTAATCAGGTTATGCCCACTGGCAGATCAAGATTCCGTTTTGATGACGGTGAAGAACTATTTATGGATAAAGATACATATTGATCTAAAAATTCAGTGCATTCTAAAATGTTAACTGATGTCAGAATAAATGCACGGAGACATAATTGTATGCAATTACATCCGAGGTTGCATCTAACAGACCTGCTTTTAACTCCTGCGGCCAGTCAAAACTTTCCCATCTGCATTTTTCACCATCGGTATTTTGGTTTCTCTAGCCAAATAAAAGAGGATAAAGTCCTCTAAATATTTATCAGCTCATGAAAGCCGTGCGTTGGCCAAAATAAACTGGAGGCCGGAGAGGACCGCCACATTCACTCTGCCCTGAAAATGCCAATGCGATGAGGGCTTCTCTTCCTATATGGACTCTGAAGATGACTTGACGGGTTCGTCTGAAGCCAGAAAGTCTACAGTAGGTTCACCTGGGCTCACCAACGTCACAAGCTCATAATTTTACAAAAACATTCTCCTGTAATGGTGTAATCTATCCAATGACAAAATGATGATTTAATAAGTTTAATTCAAAGAAAATAAAGGCTCACGAAGCAATAACACAAAGGCTTTGCCGGTTCTCTTTAAAATGACCGCGGGAGGGCCGGGTGACTTGTCTCTTTCATTAGATGACTATAGCGTTCAATAACTCTGTTGTAATCACTAAACATGTCTGTCAAAATGAGCCTGTGAAGCATTTCCTAATTGTAGCCCCATTACTGACCGCACTGTCAGGCTCTATATGTGTGGTCCGTTGACGTGTGTGTACACTGTGAGAATCCAGAATGTGGAATCGAGTGGATGGACCACATAGAAATGATGGAGCTTTATTTGAAAGGAAAATAATCAAGCGCCTGGTGAATTTCAAAAGGCAATATTTGGTTTAGGCGCTGTGTATTTGAACTGCGCAGCCCAGTATCAGTCGTAGGAACAGCGTACGTGCCGCAGATCGTACTTTCACTGTCCTTGAGCACCACGGATCCCACCAATAGCTTATAATAAACACAACTTAGAATGATCTGTTTCGTTTTAATATTTTGCGCACACAGCTAGTATACAGTGTAATTGAAATTCCCATTGGACTGTAATTATGGATCATACATTCCCACACCGTGGTAATGACACATTTATTTATGTATGACAGTCATGCTCCTGTTCATGTCAACATCAATATTTCCATGTATATAGCAAGTGCATGATAACTTATATTAATCTTGTTGGGGGAAGTAATTATACATCAGTTGCATACTGCATGATGGTGAAAAGCGCTGAACTTGATCATTCAATGATCATTCAAAAGGTATGTGTGGATGACCATCCCACTCCTACTTACTAAACTGTTTAGTCCCTTGATCTATGGACGCAATACTCAGCAGTAGCTTAAGAAGCCAAGATACAGCAAAGCGCAGTGGTTGTCAGACCGCTTGCTCATACAGCCTATCAGAGCCAGTAAACCACAAGTCTAGTGAAACGTTACATGAGAACCGACTACTTTTCCACACACTCCCAGGGTCCGATAACAAACTCACTCTGCAAATTCCCCCGATGACAGCGGGGTCCTGATAAGTTGATGGCCCCACCGATACTGTAGGCCAAGGCAGTGTAACCGGAGACGCCTCCATCCTCTCCACCGGTGCCAGCTCAGAGACCAGCCCTCTCACTCGCTGGTTTTAACTTCACTGTCAATACTACTAGAATGAGTCTTTGAACTTGGCAAAGATTACTAGGATTTACCCTCTCAAACACGTACAATCCTTTCAAACTATTTGTGGAAGACAGTGATACTCATGCATGTCTGTGGAACTACAATGATATGTTAGTTTATTAGTGATCAGTAAATCAGTTTAACACGTGGCATAATAAATAAGCTATTTTATTATTTTAAGGCTACAATATATATCTTTTCACACTGTGTCTCCACTACTGTGAGTAATACTTAGTCCCTACAGCACATACCACTGGTATAGGTTGCAATTTCTTTTTCAACTGGAAAGATTGATTACATAACAATATTCTGTATTTATTTAAACGCAGATTATGCATTTTGGTGGTGGCTGTATATAATTAAACAATAATACAAAAGTCCCAGCGTAGTAATTATGATGATTAAATGACTAAAACTTTCTCAACTGGAAAACTATACATACGGTTCTCTGTATCCTGGTTAATTGACCTTATTGAATGATAGTTTCTCCAGTTTGCAACCTGCCTCTAAACCTGCTTGACGAACTGAATTGACAAACAAATACCACAAATTTGTGTACACTGCTAAAATCACAAAGCGCTGAACACAGAAGATCTCTTTTTTTAGTGCCATGATGAAAGACATGTGATTAATACGATCTGCCGCTGACTTGGACGGGCCCCTGTAACCATACCTTGAACACATGTTTTTGCTGAGGAGTTGAAAGATGGCACTCTCAGGGCCAGAACCGACTGCCTCCAACCTTGAGGAGACATAACTCTGATTTACTCCCCCCTCTCACTTCAGCCACAACTGTTTTATGCATAAAGACTCAAGCAGAGGGACTAGGTTAAAATAGAGGGTAAGAGAGAGACAGAGTAAGAGAGAGAGAAAGAGAGAGAGAGATACATAGAGCAAGAGCGTTGTTTATTTTCACAGGAACATTCCAGGAGTTGACAGTTATTCCCTCGTCCGGAGAGCTGAATCGCTGTGCAATTTTCCAGACTCCAGACACGGAGTATGTGAACTCCCACTAAGACTACTCTGGGACAATGAAGAATGAGTCTCTTATTCACACTTCCACCGTGATGATAGCCACTAAAGGGTTAGAGAGATTGTTTACTCATTCCTGGAAACTCGGCAATGTGAAGCATGATTCAGTAAAATATGCAAAAAGAAGTATTTAATTTTGTATGACAACATTTCTTTCTCACTTTGGGAATGACTCTCGAAAATTCAATCTTCCCTCCAGTTAAATTCCCTCCAATCGACTGGCTAGTTTTCTCTTTGAGGGGATAACCGGCTTTTCCTTGGCTATGTTGCTCCCAGTGTTGCAGGGGAGAGGGTTGACTTGCTTGAGATCTATATTTGAATTCTAGAGAAACATTCCAGTCTCCATTCAACACGTGGTCACACTGGTCTCTCTACGAAATGTCAGGGTAACCAGATCATGACACGCTTGAGTCCAGTTACACCTCCATTAACGACTGTGAAAGAGATCCACGTGCTGACCTCAGAAAATAACCCCAAATTAGCATGAATATTTAAAGACCTAGGAGTTCTAAGAATATTTCACAAGATTCAAAATAAATCTCTTACAATATTCATTTGTGATATTCAGACTACAACTCGGAGCAGCTACACCAAGGAAAGTCAATTAATGTCAATAACTTTACAATTCCTGTTAAATGGAAACATTTACAATCATAATAATTGATTCTGCTGTACTCTACTTTAGCCCTTTGTACACTTTGTTTGGCCTAGGGTTAACTGCATTCTTGACTTTATTATGCATAGGTTAACTGCACTGTTAGCCCTGGGCTAACTAACATTTCGCAATGGTGCATTTTAAAGTGTGCTAAGCCTACCCTAGATGTTGTTGCTATGGAGCATGTTGTTGCTATGGAGCAAGGTTAGCCCTGGTTTTACAAAGTCAACAATAGCATCATAGAGCCTAGCCCCGGGCTTTCTGGGGAGAAACAGCTAAATCAGCCAAAGCCCAACTTTTAGTCCAGGACTAAGGGCATTCCTGGGCTACAAATGTGCAATGTAAAATAATTTGCAACTCCTACATTTTCTTCCACTTCTGAAGGACTTGTGCTTGTGCTGTTACTGGCTAACAAAGGCATGATGCAAGGCAGAACAATACTGTACCATCTCACTCATGATAAAAAAATGTTTCCAGTTTTGAAGGGGCTTGACTAGTATAGTTGTCCTGTGTAGTTGCTGGCTAACCAAGACACGACGCAAAGCTGAAAAAAAGCTACTATTTCACTCATCAGGAGGAAAGTTCATTTGCAGTCACTGAGGTTGAGAAGGTCAACCAATTAATCCACACCTCCCTATGGGCTCAGTGTTTTTACAGGATGAAGCCATCCCCTCGCACATCGTCTAAATATTCCCCATTGTCTTGAACTGCATTGGCTTGTAATCATGAGGGACATAAAAAATCTGACCTCTGAACTCTCATGTCTCCTGGTCAGTCACCACTTATCTAAATATGTTTCAGTCTACACCCACTGGGAACTAAAGCAGCATTTGTGATTTATGAGTACTGTTGATTAATATTGATTTATGACTGGAAAACTGAGTTTCGACAATACAGTTCCTTTGAGGAAGGTCATTTTAATTGTAGAGAAGGAAATTACCAATGGACTATTAACCAGTACTGTGCCAACAGGAGGGGGCAGATAGAATCAAAGGGTTGTCCTTAGACTTGCTGGTAGAAAATGTTTTCTTTTTAAAAGTGTGTTATACCCCCTGGTGATAAAAAAGGAGCAGAATGAAAGAGGCTGAGTTGTTGAAAAGCCTGAAAAAAGTTTACTCGGCCCCAGGTGCGGGGCAGTCCCTGCTGAGGTCTTTTCACAAACACTTTGTTCATTTGTCTGGTTGATGGGGTGGCTAGACAGCTTACTGGACAGTTGCCTGGTCACTGGGCCAGTTCCTGAGCGGAACATTAAACTCATCTAACCTCTTTCAACACCCACTGTCTCCCTTGGCCCGCTTTGTTACAGTCAGGTTGTACGCCATCAGCCTTACAGAGGCTTACTTCAAGAAGCTAACACTTGATTTACATCATCAGGTAAGACGCATCTATCTATATAAGATCTGTTACTGCATTTCACCTATCGAGGCCCTAGTCCGGACCTGGCCCCTCAGAGCACAGCTAATGGAGGAAGGAACCTGCCTTCCCTCCCCCTCCCTAGACGTCTGCCAACTGGTCAATGCCTGCCACCTCTGGACCCTGCGTTTGTCTGGCCAAGGCCCCCAGGGCTCAGTGGGCGCTGCCTCTCCCTGCTGGCACAGGCACGCCATTCTCTGTTTGATTATTTAGCAGTTTAAAGGAGGCTTACTGGGTATAAGCTGTCTCCTCTCATTGTTCGGTGATCTCGTGGCAGGGCAGGGGGTTTAGAGGGCTGCATACCCGGGCCCTCCAGCCCATCCCCATCGTCCCACCAGTCACAGCTGACAACAGCTCCAGCAAAAGGGTTGCTGCCACCTTCATTTACAGGGCATTCGGGCATGTGAATGTTGCATGGTTAACGGCCCTCTATTGACGGTTCTGTTCAGCGCAGATCAGCAGGGGTCAATTAATGAATGGCCCCTGACCATCAGATCCCAATTATGGCCTTCAGAACACTCCGCTCTACCATGCGCCCCACAAATACCCAGCTCCGTTTGCCTGGTAATTGTGTAATTAGAAATTGTATCAATAATTGAAGTGCCAACAGGGACATGTATTATTCTCCTGTTAGCCTCATTTCCTAATTTGCAGCAACAGTTCTGCTAATGATGGACTCAGGCCTATACCTATCTGCATTATTCACTACAATTAAAGTAGACTCCCATTACAAACATCACTGGATCACATCCGATGTAATATATATATATATATATATATATATATATATACAGTATATATATTTACTGTATATACTGTATATAGTCACAGTGGCATGAAGCTTTTTTACATCATATTATACATCATGTGTGCCCTCCACAGAGCAAATGTCTAGTGTATGTTTAGATAATTATTATTAATAACAGGTTATTCTTAAAAATTAGAGGCCTAATTGGTAGAAGCATGTTTCAGCGTATGTATTGGTCATTGTGTACGTTTACCATTATTCCACCTTTACAGTATATTATTATGGGTAGTTTGTAGAGTTGCATGCTGCTAGTCGCGTTGTGAGATCACATCATCACATAAGCGAGTCTCTACATGAAATATGACAAACTAACCACATAAGAAACCCTGGCAGTGTTGCTACCGCTATAATATTCCTGTTGCTTCAACAGTCCTCATAACAGACCCTATAGGTCAGTGGTAAATATTATTACTGCCAAGCAGGTGCCCTGGGTTTTAATCCCACCAGTGAACATTTATGCAAACATGACTAACTATAAATTAATTAAAAATAAATAAATTAAAATTAATTAATAAAAATAACTATACAAACATGACTATAACTGTCTACAATTAGCCCAATAATCCATTGAGTAAAAGCCCCAAATAGAATTTGGCGTATTCGCACAGGCTGCTGAATTACTGTCGAACACGGCGCTGTGAACAAACACCAGTATTCACTGACTTGAGGTGTGTTCGTTTAACGGCGCTCCACGCCACATAGTGGAACTCACAAGTCACGGTGGGAGGAGACAACGGAACTGGACATGAATACCAGGTGAAATCCAAAACAAACAAAACGTTGGCAATGTCTACGCTGAAGGAGCAGCAAATGATACAGGAGGAAGAAGAGGATTTAGAAGTGACCCTAGTCTACCTTCACTTACAGCAACAACAACAAAAAGGAAAAGGAGGTATGTTCACCTCCTAAACCAAACAAGGAGACAGAATCGGGGGGCAGGATTTACCTCAGAGTTTGAAGCCACCAAAACCAGTGGAGACGTGAGGTACTGCAGCCGGAGGTACTGGACCGGTTCCATCTGGTAAAATTTGTAAAAATGTAAAAAATATTTTTTTCCTCCAATAATTTCTTTTCAGATGTCACACTTGGCTCGGTGTGTTTGTTTGTATTGTGCAAGCATTTTTTCTGGAGATACTTTTTAAGTCAGTTTTATTTTCGTGATACGTCATGATCAAGTGCCATTAACAGTGCTGTCGTGCACAAGCTGCAGCCTGATATCTTCAGTAACCAGCTCTCTTTATCACACACATACAGTAATAGGTCTACTGAACTACAATAAGTGAATGTGTCAAACAACTTTCCATCCATCCATCTTCAACCACTTGTCCTGTTCAGGGTCACGGGGGTGCTGGAGCCTATCCCAGCTATCATCGGGCGGAAGGCAGGGGAACACCCTGGACAGGTCGCCAGTCCATCGCAGGGCGTCAAACAACTTTATATTATATAAATTGAGTAGCGTTCTCGCCATTGCAGTTGTGACGTATACAACAGGTTACGATGTCAAACTGGACTGCCAGCTAGACCGCAAGACCGGACAAGCTGAAAATGGAAATATGGCAGGGCCCAGGAACAGCTTTCTCTTGCTTCACTGCGCCACTGAGCAGATCCGTAGAGAATTAATGGCGGCCATTTTGTATGCTGTATATACACTCTAAGGACAGAATGGCGAGTCATGTTGACCAATTGCAGGCTGTATTGAGGGGCGGTGAAGTTTGACTAGTTTGGCTGGCTAGCCTGCACACACTACGGCAATCGAAGCCCAAAGCAGTGCTTTGTTTTGGTAGCAAACCCGCCATTTTGCCTGTGTGAATACGCCAAATTTGATTTCATTTGGAGTATACTGCCAGCTTAAGTCTTGCGGTTGAAAAAGGATTACATCGTTTATCTATTGAATGGTATCACTCTCACATGCATACGCATATGACTATTTTCCATCCGGGCAGTGTATGGCCACCTGACTCAGGCAGTATGACCTTATGGAAAATCCGGTGACTGTGAAGAATTACTTACCTTGCGAGGCAGCTGGATTCGCGAGATCATCAGTTCACGCGAGAATCGCGATCACGAGAATCCATCTTGTCAGGCTTCAAGTTAATTTGATTGTGGCCGAACTCAGTTTTTTTGGACCAATCAGCGTCCTGTGAGTAAGTACTGGCAGCTATGTGCGTGGTTTAGCCTATGGTTTAGCCTGTGATAGACGGTGATAGACAGGTGGTTCATCCAATCACCTGCCAAGTATTTTTTGAAAGTTCCTGTCCTTTCCAAGGACAACTTCTGAGATGGTTCTGTGTAACAAACCATCTGACGTATCAGGTTAAAGAATTACTGCCTACTGATTTGAATACTGAAATTGAGATGTTGGAGGCAGGGTTGAACTTGTATGTGAATTTTACAACACGTTAGATTATCTTGCAATTGCAACATTTGTTTAACATATATATTATATACAAAAAATACCAAATATTATTAATGTATTCGTTTCAAAAATACAGATGACTACACCATAAATAAGTTACTTTTTTGGCAGCAGTTATTTTGCATGAGGTATATATAAGGATATCTACTATTGTAATTTAACTCCCTTGCTGCAGGTTTATGGTTACAGATAGGAGGTTAGAGTATTCAGCAGCACAAATAAAAAAAACCCCACCATGAAACACTGCCTGTTGCTCATTTGAAAAAGACCTCGGGGCAATTCAGTGATAAGCACTTCCTCCCAACACAATGCATGATTTTTTCTTTGGTACTCTCTCTAACCTGTATCCTGTGACAGCTTCTCCCAATCATGATGTCATGAACGTACGCCTCTGCCCTTGTTTTCTCTATCTCCCATAAATGTTTGACAAGACAGTCTTGTTATGGGAGAGGAATGTTATTTTTTTTTTTCAGTTTTCATACTTCCACAGGTACATTGTCTGTCACCGTCCCTTCAATAAGTAATGTGTTGTACCGCAATTTCCTATACAGCGAAGCCTCATGACATTAATATGAATAAGCCTTTGACTTGACATGGAGTAATGAGACATCCTGACAATTGTGACAATCATATAGCTGATGTTGGTTTGGTACAGTACGCTATGCAATCAAAATCTTCAGTAGACATGCCAGGAGAACAATTCCTTCAAATCAGCACAAGAACATCCACCAAAACCGTCCACAGCAAATTACATATGGCACTCAGCTCAGCTGAGCTCAGCTCAGGCATGAGTTAAAATCATACCAAGGCCAGGGACAATAATAGTAATTAATTCTAATTGGGGTATTTCTGCAGGAGCGGGGAATGAGGGAGAGAATGTTACTCCAGAGCAATGTTTTTGATGGAGGCAGAGCCCCATATGCTGCACTCAGGAGCACATCTGTGCCCAGCGCCCATGGAGGAATCCCCTGGCAGCAAACACATCCCTGCTGGAGGCAGAGAGGGAGGGTGAATGAGAGACAGAGGAATAAAACAGACAGAGAGAGAGTCCACAAGAGCTGCCAAATAAGCCACGGAATTATTATGCCAGCCTGCAACAAATATCTATCCTCAATTGGTCCACAATTGTATTAAACTAGCTATTATGTAGCAATTAAATTTGTTTAAGCCCCAGCTCTAGTTACAGGTTTCATTGTGACCAATTAAAACAGGAAAATCCCAGACAGAAGCTTTCTCTAAACTTCAGCTCCATCTCCTCCATGGTGGCTGTGTTTCGAATGTCAGTCAAGCTAGAATGGGGTTCGCTCAGGCAGCCTTTCTGGTTCAGCCTATTCACTACTATGAGCCCTTTATCCAAGAGGTCTCTGGTTCAGTTTAATTATCCCATAGTGTCATGCAATCATTTGAAATCATGTTAAATCACCAACAGATAGATACAATAGCCCTCCTTCCCCTGCATCGTACATATAGTCCACTGCCCGAGTCGCAAAACATTAGCATAGGCAGATGAGCACATCCATGCATATATTATATAACCTCATGCTTTGCAGCTTAGCAAACGAGTGCACTGAAATGGAAACGCCAGAAAACGTCCGTCAAATATATAATGAATGAATTATTCAGGTCATGGTATGTTTCTTGTTTTCTTCAAGACCATTGGGGCATCTGCAGTAGAGTGTGTCCTGTATCTCTAATGAAGGGCCCATTTAATGTGTTTTGGCCAAAGTCCAGCAACGCCGAGGCCGTCTCTTACTTCCAACTCAGGTCATCGGAGGTGAGATGCAAACTGATGAACACAGTACAGTAATGAGCTATGAAATGAAAAGGAAAATGCACCGGACCCCACTAAAGAAGACATGACCAGGGATGGATAATCCAGGCTGCATGACTGATTTTACCAGGCTTGAAATTATTTATTGGAAGGAAATCAACAGTTACAATGTGTTGCAACAGCTGCTATGATTGAGACCGAGCTGTATCTGCACCTATTGCTACCACTCCTGCAAGGACGTGAATTAAAGAGTGCTGCTCTTTTTTTCAGGACTGTTACATAATTTAATTTGCTCTCATTTTTACTGTACAACAATTTGGGGTGAAACACGCGGAGACTTTTCCGCTGTGAATCACACTGAACACCAGTCCACTACGCTGTGGAATGAGTTGCTAAAGCCAGAACTAGACACAGTAGACAGCAAATCCCTCCCAAGCCGCGAGCTGTCAGGGAGCGTCCCACCCCGATGCGGTGCCGGCCCCCGGTGTGATTCTTCCTGAACGTCGGGGGCTCTCACTGAATTAGTTCAGGGGATCCCAGGCTGGCCGGGGTACTGTCAGGGAGTAACTCCACCATGAGCTGAACGCAGTTTCACTCACAACTGTTACCGCTGCTGAACTTCAGGCCGCCTACAGGGGGCCTCATCCGGAGCCACATGGAGTCCTCCTGCCTAAAACAAAGAAAGGAAACACCAATCCTCTCAAACTCACACTCATAAACACAATCATAATTGTGGACTTATTCAGCACCGACATACTTTCAAGCAATTGCAGGCTGGAAATGTTTAATGATCCGTCATTAATCTACTACAGTAAATAGCCCAAATCCATCTTACACAGCGTTTTTTACTATCACACAATCAGCACAGTTAGCCTTTTGCATAGAGGCAATTGTGAGTTCAAATCCTAGTCATAAAACCCTCATTGTTTGGAGACGCTTGGAGAGCTCCGTGTGGGGCTGGGCTGTACGTACAGCGTATTGCATGCGCTTTGAGGACTGCAGCCTGTCTGCCAGAAGTAATAACACGGGTGATTATGTCTCATTACAGTAACCATAGCCGCTTGTTTAGTTCCTTCCTGTTGTCCCTGAGTGGTTTGGCTCCAAATTACTAAGTTTGTTTTTGGGGAATATGGTAGGAATGTCCCCTAATCTTAAGACAACCGCAGTTACTCTGTGCCCTGCAGAAAGAGTGACAGCGAGAAACTGTGAGAATGAACGGGGATTGTTAAGGAAACAGACACGCTAACCACAAACATCATGTTAAGCTTTTCTCAACAACGCTGCGATCTCACGCTGAACTGAGTTTTTTTTCCCAATGGATAGTGGCATATGTATAATGTTCTTGGGGGAATTTGAGGAAAGGGCCTTATGTTTATGTGTTCATTCTGCATTTAACATAAAACAATAAAAAAGAACAGCAATCTAATACTATAATAATTTCGTGGAACGTCTTGTGTTGGGCAGACCCAATCCGAGCTATCCAGAGGATCCATGGTCTCCAATTTGTTGATTTCATATGTAAAATACATGCATCATTCTCTTAGATGTTACACATTTTGGACATTTTTGATGGGGTGATGGTGGTTCAGGAAGTAAAGCGCCACCTCCTCTTGGTAGCACGTCAAAGTAAGTGTCCTTGAGCAAGGCGCTGAACCACTAACTACCTGTCGATGAGCAGGTTTTCGCCTGGCATGGTTGCTTCCGCCATCGGTGAATGTGAGGCGTACATTGTTAATGTAAAGAACTTTCAGTAGTCGGTAGACTTGAAAAGCACTATATAAATTCAGTCCATTTACGACGTATCTGTTTAAAATGCTGTAAAACCCATCATTTATGTAAAAAAAAGAAACTAATGAAGTTAATGCCCAGGAATCAGATGTCAAACATAGAGGCAGGATGATAATTCATGTGTACCCCAAAGGATCGATGGTGCTCTGCTAGGACTTGACTCCTAAAGAGGATTATTGTGTTCTGAAAAAGTATCTTGTCAAGAAGGAAATTCATACCAGGATTAAAAGTTAATGCTTATGACTGATGGACGTGGCTGGGAAATTTAGCTGGCTTCATCTTTTTTCTCCTTTTCTTCTCTCTCTCTCTCTCTCTTCCTCCCTCCCTTCCTCCCCTGTTGTATCTATTTTCAGTATTGATTGTCTGCTGCCTCTTAAATAATGCATTCTGCAGCTCGGTTTGGAGGGTTCCCAGGTGGGTTCGTCAAAGGCGCGAGACACATGTAGCCGGGCATTGTGGCTGGGAGCTCCAGAAATCCATACAGGTCAAACCCATGTCACCCTGTCAGTTTTAATCAGCCCGGGCTGAGTACAAGCTGGTGACAGGGCTCAGAGGTACGTGCCTCTGCTGCTCCCTCTACACACAAGATCTGGTTCAATACCGGACGGCATCGACAGAGACTCGTTATCGTGGATGTGCATCGTGTGGCCGGCTGGATGATGAGATACCAGTCTGGGCCTGCCCTCGATGTCTTCCCACACTTGCACTGCAGCTTGGATTTGAGAGGCTAGTCAACAGCCACGTCATGTTTCTACGCTAACGTGTCGTGTTTTCCCAATGCAGCTTGCTTACAGAAGGAAGATTTTATGAAACTTACCAAGTGTTAAACTTTCACAAATGGGGTATGAGCACATGTGTGATTGGGGTGGGGGTGTTTTTTGTTTCAGTGTTGGATTTATTGCACCATGAGGGAGAATACCTACACAACTTCCGCGAGCCATGATCCTTGTGTACAAATGCTGGGTCATGACATTGTAATCAATGGATGCGGAGCGGATCGAGTTTCGGCCGCGTCTGGCCGTGAATCTTCCCACGGAAGGGCGAGTCTCCAAAGGAGGCCAGCGCCCCTTTGATGAAAACAACTACGCAGTTGAGAGCGCTACAAACTTAAAGGGAAGGAAACACAACGGGGTCGAAAGAGCAAATCCGACCTTCTATTCTCGCTGCTTTTATTGTGAGGCAGCGCCAGGCACGGTGTGATTTTCTTAACCCTGCCAATGAAAAGAGGCTTGATTTTCACAGGCCGGCTGACCTGCTAAAGAGCAGGTGTGTCTCAGATATAGTTTCAGACTGTTTTTTTTTCTCCTGCTTCCCAGCTGACGATACTGCTGCCTGATCCAAGTCCTTATCAGGATTTAAATAAGGAGCAAATCAACAGTTCAGCTGTATTTCATTTCTCGTCTTTGTTTCTTTCCTTCATTTTGTTCAGTCTAGCTCCCTTTGAAAGTAACTCTGGCTACAAGGCAGTTATGATAACGCCGGCCGGAAACTAACATCAATAACCGAGGCAGATTAGCTTTTCCATACCTATTTTTTCACTCTCACTTAACTGTTTCCGTTGAGTATGTAACAATCAGCATGACAGCATTCTCATATTTCCACCCAACAGGAGGAGGAAACACCTGAGCTCTTCCTGTAACAGGATCCCAGGTAAGGAAATAACCATTTTCAGTCTTTTGTAAAGCAAAAATCAGACATTGAGTTTCCTCAGGTAGTTTTGCACATATAGCAAATAACACAATACTGTCTTTCTTGGTTTACTTAATTCTCACTTATGCACATACTTGACGACTTAGATATCTCTTTCTTTTCCATTCAGTCTATGGTTACATTAGATGTGCTGATGCAAAAGTACCAAAATAGGCGCAGGTAGAGAATTTTAACTCTCAACAACATTGTGTTGTGAATCCCAAGTGGTTTGAGTGTCATTCCTTGGTGCATCCTAACGCTTTGTCATTATATCCTGTCAGTTGTGACAATTTATGTAAGCAAAAACAAGCCGGGAGGGAGCCGGAGACTCAACATCCTCTGGCAAGGGGTCACAATCTCCGCCCTTACATGTGAACGGTACATAAATAAACCTACATGTGAACAAAGAAAGTCTGCAATGTTTGTTCAACTAAACCTTTTATTTCCTCGCTGTATATATCCTATCTCAAGCTGTACATTTCCTTTCAGGTTATGGAATGTCTTCTGTCTGATTTATCTTTGGTATTTGAACGTGCGTGCGTGTGTGTGTGTGTGTGTTTTAGTGTGTGTGTGTGTGTGTTTGTCTCTCCTCAACAGAGGGTCCTGGGGCAGGGGGAGGAATGTGGGCAGGCTGGCCGGTAGGGGGAGGGGAGTGTCCACACCTCCTGAGGGGTTAGACTTCAGGCTCCTGCAGGAGGAGGGGGATGGGAGGAGGAGTGGAAACACTCCTTTTG
>OMKK01000961.1:5799-16355 GCA_900302305.1 Polymixia japonica | reverse complement strand
CGTTTAGATACATGCACAAACATCATAGCCCCATCTTCACTTGTGTTTATTGTATAAATGTATACAAAATGGCATATAAAACCATATGAAAGAACAATGCCTGACTGAAAAATCCACTAAAAAGGATAAAGGAGGCTAAGGTGAGGTCAGTCAGTTTCAAAACACAGGCTTTGGAACACATGAGAACAAAAATCTCAATGAAAAATATAAAAATAAAGGTCACTTTACCCCATACAATTAAAACAGGAATGCACTTCAGCACTTCACTTTTTGTCCTTACGAGCTATGAATTGAAAGTAGTGACAATATCGCCACTGGCCAAAGCCCCCTATCTCTGTCTCAGTCTCCGTGTCCATCTCCATTTCCCTCTCTCCGTTGCAGTCGCACCAGCAGCTACGCTATGGCAACGCGCAAATGCAAGCAGCGCGAGAGCAGCACGTTTGCGTGCAGCACCACTTAAACAGATCACAACTTTTCACATTGAAAACACGCAGGAAATCGTGTTCCTATATAGTCTAGTAAAGTAGTGTAGTTACCATTTTTTTTAATGTAACGCCTTACTTTACTTCGTTACCCAAAAAAGTAATGTCGTTATGTAATCTCGTTACTTTGTAACACGTTACCCCCAACACTGTACATACTGTTCTAGGTCCTGCAGGTTTTCAGAGCCTTGTAATGTTACTTCTTCACTGGTCACAAAAAATGTACGTTCACTTGTGCTATGTTGAACTTTGACCTGTGATGTAACAGGAAGTAGAAAGTTCGTTTTCTGTTCTGTTCTCTGCCAGTCATGCAGAAGCCTGTAGCTCTGTTTGACAATGCTGAGCACAGCCTGTAAGATTGTGATGAGAGTAAGTTACACTTTTGTGTACCTATGCCTTTGTTGTGATTGGTTTTCACTGTATAAAATGCTAAAATCTGCTTTAGTTTGCTGTTAGCATAATGGCGCTAGCATTAGCGCGTTAGCCTGCTAGCATTAGCATGATAGTTAACTGTTAATAAGTGCATAATAAAGGATTTATTAACCTTAATAAAACATTGTTCTCGCTTTAGATCCAGTAGCTGCAAAAAGCATAGTTAACTGTTAATAAGTGCATTATAAAGGATTTATTAACCTTGATAAAACATTGTTCTAGCTTTAGATCCAGTAGCTGCAAGAAAGCATAGTTAACTGTTAATAAGTGCATAGTTAACTGCTAATAAATGCATAATAAAGTATGTATTAATCTTAATAAAGCAGCAGCAAAAGCTTAGTAAAGGTTTAACAATGAAATATTATTAAACTTAATAAATGTGTTTATACTTATAATAACTAATAAGGATTTTATTAACATTCTTAAGCAGTCTATAAACTGTTAACAAGTTTCTTATAAGTGCTTATAAATGTCATGTAATACAATGTAATAACAAACATGTTTATTATGCAATTATTAATGCTTATATAATTTAATTAACAACATATTAATGTTAATAAGCAACTTATAAGGGCCGTATTATCTATTACTTAACATTGATTACAAGATCCTTAATATAAAGCATTACCCATTTTTATGGCCCAATTAAACCTGTTGTGTTTTTGTCTCACTGACAACACAACACTCCCTCACCTTCCCTCACATGTCTACTAGGCCATTTACAAATGCATTTATAAACATACTTATTAACTCCAAACATACTTATTTTTTTAAATAATCAAAAGCTTTAACTTTCATGGGTCAAACATTTTGTAAAGGTTGTGTGTATATTCGTATCAATGGGAGCAGACCACAATGCCTCTGGACGCAATTGGATAGACCTACAACCAATCAGAGCAATGAAACACGTGACGAGGCGTAAATAATAATTATTTCATATTTAAATAATATATATTTAAACATAGTCCAGTTTGTTTAATACAAACTGCTATAGCGGATTCAACAGACCATTCCTCATCAGTGGCAGCCATCTTGGTTGTTTAGAAAAATGCCTGAACGGCGCTCCTCTGTAGTCATCATATCAAACCCACCCCATGTTAGATAAACAGTTATGATTGTCCCGACTAAAATCAGGCCAGCTGGAAATCTGTCTGAACGGGAGGGGGACCAGACCAATCTGCCAGAGCAAATAAATCATGACCTCGCAGATTTGTCTGGTTACCAGGATAATTCCCATAGGGGCTAGAATGGTGGCAGCTGGTGATCTGAAAGTTGCCACACATTGTGTAAACTGCATTACTACAGTTTTGGGGCCACATAGACATACCACACAGACATGCTGATTCCTACGATGTTAATATCTATATAATATATAAAGCCATGTGACCAATAGATTTTGAATGATGTCTGTTTGAATGCGTCCATGTCTTCACTTAACAGTGGCAGATAGGAGAGAAGAAGAGTGTGGGAAACAACAGGTGTCAATTGGACACACCAGGAAGCACATGGGCACTTAGGAGAGAAGCAGACTCTTAAAGCTACAGACACCCATTTCTTTAAGTTGGCGGCTTCTACAGTTTTAAAGGAACATGCCAATATTTTGGGAAATACACTTATTTGTTAAGGAGATTGATATCAATTTCATCTCTGTGTGTCAATACAAAGATAGTTCTGGGTGTAGAACTACACATGTAGAAATAAAAGTGTAAAAATGAGACGTTGTTTTCGAACCACTCAGCATCTAGACCTATTTCTTGTCTTGTCACTGGGTGTAGTGATTGCGCGCGCCCAGGATCAAGTTCTAGAAATAGGTCAGTTTTTACACTTTTATTTCTACACATGTTAAATATACAAGACACAACATGTAATTAATACAGCTTTGGAGTTGTTGGAAGTTGCATTTCTTATCTTTTGATGGAGCAGGGTTACATTACCCACTCGCATCCAGTCTTTATGCTAAACTAGATTAGCATGTACCTGGAGCTATCTTTGTACTGGACGCACAGAGGTGAGATTGATATCAATCTCCTCATCTGTCTCTGGGCAAAACAGCAAATAAGTGTATTTCCCAAAATGTTGGCGTGTTCCTTACAATATTTTGACCATTAATATAGCGGCAAACAACTATTTGCTATGTAAAGATAGGGTGGAGTAATGACATCCTGAGCAGAGAATGAAGACTCCCTCTGTCTGTGTTGTAATCTGAGTTTCTCTGTTCTCTATTTTGGTAGCTGGTCTGGCCGCACGTTCATATTAGTGCATGTTAGTGCATTAGTGTTAGTGTGGCAGACGCGTGGCCTGCACCCATTTGTTTTGGTCTAGTACGACATCTAGTGGCTGAATATTGTATATAGCTCCTTTAAGGCTACATGGACATGTTATACAGCAAAATGTTCAGCTTTTCCTCAGTTTCGGGGCAAGCCCTCTTCACAATTTCTCCAGAAATTGTACCCTATCTAGTTAGTTGTTGAAGTTCCTATTACTTTGTGGAAATTAACCATGCGCTGTTTTGGAAATATTCCACATTAAGTGGCAAAATTTCACCCTGAGAGGAATTCCCACAGGGTGGTGGTGGCTGGTGATTTGAAACACATTTGTAAACTGTGACTGCTCCTACAGTTTTGGGGCCACATAGACATGTTTTACAACAAAATGTTCACCTTTTCCCACTGTCACTCACATGCAATATACAGTATATCTCAGCAATGTTATTTATAGTTTTGAAGATATAGCCATTTGTTTGACAGTAATGCTCTCCATGCAAGTACATTGCAGATTGTTTGGCAGTCGGCAATTTTACATTTTGGACCCATTTTTTAAACTGCCAGCATTACTACAGTTTTACTGTTTGAATGCATCCATGTTTTCACATAGCAGTGGCAGTTAAGAGAGAAGGAGAGCATGAGAAACAACAGGTGGCAGTTGGACCCCCCCAGGGAGTAGCTGGCACTTAGGAGAGAAGCAGACTCTTAAAGCTACAGACACCCATTTCTTTTGCTTCACTGCTCCTACAGTTATATTTCATGCAGGCTTCGCATCTTGCTTCACCTATTGGACTGTCCGTGCGCATGAGCGTGCCAGCTGAAAGAATTTTACAATGCACCAATCACTAACCAGGGCCCCACCCTTCCGCCAGCCTATATAAGGTGGCATTGAGCTTGTACTCACCCTTCTGTTCCTTTCAGCTGAGGATCTTGCTTCGAAGCACCTCTCCTCTCCGTCTCAAACTCTTCTCTTCTTCTCATCTCTTCAGATGAATACAGATGACTTCGCACACAAACAGCCCTTTTCAGGGCCATCCCCCCGCACCTGTGGCTCCTGCCCAGCGCGGCTGGACGCCATACACGCCCACAGCATCTGTTCCCGGTGCCTGGGCAGGTCTCATGCCGCTAGGGCCTTCAACTCTGGGGATTGCCCGAGCTGCGCCACTCTTCCCCAGGAAGAGCTCCTGGTCTGCCAAGCCTCCTTTGTCAGCGATATATCCGCTGACGATGAGCCCCTCATCGCCGGCGGCTCACTGGATCCGTCATCGGCCGCCTCGGATATCACTGAGGATGATGACCATCAGTCACTGGACTCCTCCAGCCCGCTTTCCGTCTCTGGGGCTCCGCCAATGAGGGAGCTCCGCCAGGATTTTCCCAGGCTGATTCTGGCTGTGGAAGTGGCGAAGGGGAACCCGATGGTATGGTAGTATGGTAGATGGAGTATTACTGCCAAAAACCTTCCACTCCCGTGTCCCAGGTTTCCTCCCATCGATCCCTACATAGATGCGGCAGGGCGGAATCTCGCTGGAATTAAAGCCTCTGTCAGCGCCCACCTGCCTTACACGCAGGTGGAGGGCCGTGTTCAGCATCAAACCATGGGTATCCCGCGGCTAGGGAATACATTGGTCTTGCTTTTCTGCCCGGATGCTATGTGGCATCGTGAGAGGAAGCCTTGACCAAAACAACGGCTCCACCAGCAGCTCGCGGATCTGGTGGATAAGTCCTTCACTTGTGCAGCACAGAGCATGGCTGCTGCAAATAATATAGTGCTCCTCTCCTCCTACCTGTTGCCCTTGGTGGCAGGTAAGGAGACGCTCAACAGGGAAAAGATGGAGAATCTGGCAAAGACCTCCAGTGCTATCCTCCATCTCACCCAGGCTTTGGCTGTCGCTGTGGGCAGGGGGATGTCTTTCTCCACCCTCACCCAGTCGTACATATGGCGAATATACATACGGAGAGATCTAATCTCTTGCAAACGCAACGCCCCTCCAGCTGCAGCCGCCACTCCGCTGGCCGCCGCAACCAGCCTGCCCACTGGTCAGCCTCTGGCCGAGAGACCAAGCGCCGGCAGACTCACCTACAAATTGCCGCCTACATGGAGCCAGCCCCAGGGCTCTAAGAGGCGAAAGTGACTGCCAGGTTAGCTCCAGCACTCCCAACATGTTCTGTTTTGGTTGTTGTCAGTGGGCTCCCCTTACATATGCACTTGTGGTTCAGGTGCTTCACGTTGATGTGAATCAGGCTATTGTTTTCCACAGTGAGCTGGTAAACACTTTTTCCCCGCTGGCTAGCCCTCCCATTCCGTCAGGGTCCCCCATGGGTGAGCCAGGTTCAGAACCAGCTCACAGCAGTAGGGACCCAGATGTTGTACAATACGTTCATCGCTGGCTTACCTCAACTCGAGCCTTGCCCACTAACCTGGGACACCAATTACAATTTGCAGCTCCCCACCCTCCTTTCTCAGGTCTGAATCAGACCATGCTGTCAGACAAGACTGTGTGGTGGAAAGATGGGAACATGAAAGTCTATAGACGTGAACCAGTCTCCCAGAACGTAACATGATCTTTATTGTGAGCATCCTGAACTTTTTTACTACAATCAGCTGATTGAGTGACGAGAGATCCAAAATGGGCCTCACCCCCTGTTTTCTTGGGACCAGAAAATAACGGAAGTAAATGCCCTCCATCACTTCCTGTGGAGGGACGATGGAAATTATTTGTTTCGAAACTGCTGTCATTTCCGCTAGTCCACTAATACTACAACTACTGCTACTAATACTAATGATAATAATAATAATAATAATAATAATAAAGAAATAGTGGGTATAACAGTAGTGTGTTAGCTGCACAGCTAGCCCACCAATTAGAATGGCTACAAGAACACAGACTATATACTGTATGTTGAGTAGGGCAAGGGAATGTGGATTTTTTTGTCCAGTGGTGATTTGCGTTGCTTTATATATGTGCTACTTATTTCCTCTGATTTACTGCTTGCCAACTTTCTGGCGGAGAAGCAAGATAAAAGATGATAATTTTCCGCGTATGCCTAACTTTAACATTACTGCATACTAACCCTAACATTAAATAGCTTGATTTTTGCAGTCATTGATTTCTGAAGACATAGTTAGTGTGTATCTGTGTCTGTATTACTGATTTGAATTGAATTGGATATAAGCTCTCGAGCACATAAATTGTTTGAGCATTCCAGATTGTCACAACATAGTGACAACATAATTTTATATTCCCATACTAATTCTAGACTCTATCTGTGTCACATAGATGTCAACATGAAGTTGTTAAAACAAAAAATAAATATTTAATCTCTTAATAACTGGGCTGCAATGTAACTGTACTTAATGGGCTGTGTTATGACAGGCAGTCAAATTAAGGAAGAATTTTGTATACAGAATTGTATAACATGGGAATAATGCCACTGTTACATATGTGTTTGTGTCACAGAGTATGAAATGGAGCGTTCCTTTTTTCTGAGAATGAAGTGTGTCCTGGCTAAGCGTAATGCAGGATTGACTTGTGGAGGATATAAGGTGGGTACAGCCAATCGACCCGAGACTACTGGATCATAATTTATTTTCATAATTTATGTTATATGACCATCTGAACTTGAGCTACTTTACAAGTTTTTAGTCTACAACAGAAAAGAGGGAGTAACTTTCCTGTTGATACTGGGGTGTAAAAGTTGTGATCAGGTGGAGTGATGACCAGGAAGGGTCATACCAACATTATTGGCAATCTGGGGAAAAGTTCTAGCACCTTAAAGAGTTTTGAAGAGAAAAGATGCTAGTAATTGCTGGTATGTAGTTTTTGACATCAGATGGGTCATGGGTAGGTTTTGAAAAAAAGAGGAGTGACAGCTGACTAAAAGGATGATGGGTCACAGCTAGTGTAGTGTAGTAGGATGATAGTAGTCAGGAAGGGCAGCAGATCAGCAGCAATGGTCTAAAGAGGGAGGGTTAAGTACTGTATGCAGTGAAGATGAGGTTGAGAACTTAATCCAAGGAGATAAGAGAGAGAGTACCAGAGAGGTTGACAGAGGCAATAGATTTACAGATATGACACTAATGATGGCGAAATCAAAAAGAATGACAACTATATGGCAACTGTCAGGCTAGTAATGAGACATAAAATAACATTAATACAGCTCAGTTTTGTCTGCACAGCAATGGTAAGAAAGAGGGAAAATAAAATACAACCCAGGATTACTCCTGTGGATAAAGAACCATGAGAGGGGTGATATAATGTTAAAATTAGAAAGGGACATGTAAAAGCTCCCTGCTATCCTAAGAACTCAGTTTCCCAGCAGCCTTAGCTTCATCATGTGATGCTATTCTGAGCGCAGTTATGATTCTTAACCCGAGGAAGTTGTTTGCTGCTCAAGCTAGATACGTTTCTCTGTCCTTTTGTGAAGACCAGTGTGTGGAGTCCTGATATTCACAACCCACTTCCCATGTAGTCCAACTATTCTAAAGATAGCTGTTCCGTTCTTGTGGGTGGTAAATAAAGACCATTCGCTGAGTTTAGTCCCTGGATTGCCAGTGTATTCCTTCTGATCAAGGAAGATTCAGGTGTTGCACAATTCTACCAGCTGCTAGATGCTTTACAGGATAGATGGATAGTTTATTTTTATAATTTTATTTAATTCATTTAATTTTATATTTTTTATATTACAAGACAGTGATCCTGAGGGTGAGATGCAAAGTTAAGTCAATAGGATTTGACTAATAGCTGGAGAGGTTTGGCCCCCTATAATGGCTTTCATTACTGAGAGTATTAAAGACCGATAGAGGATGTATAATTTCTAAATCTAGACTAAAGTAAATCAATTTGAGTCCAGGTCTACTGGCAGGATGTAGCCTACTTTGACCAAAGCCTGAAATTTTGCCAGAGTTTGTGATACAGCCCAACCCGAGCCAATCGGGTTTAATTGGATACTGTTAATATCAAGTGCTATCTTACCTCTGATTCTAAATCTGAATTATTTTGGGTTTCATATTTTTTCCTGAGAATCCCATTGTCCTGTTTTTTCCAGGTGATTCACTGTAGTGGCTACCTGAAGATCCGTCAGTACATGATGGACATGCCGCTGTATGACTCCTGCTACCAGATTGTAGGCCTGGTGGCTGTGGGCCACTCTCTGCCACCGAGTGGCATAACTGAAATAAAGCTCCATGGTAACATGTTCATGTTCCGTGCCAGCCTGGACTTCAAACTCATCTTCTTGGACTCCAGGTATGGATGGAGAATTGAGAATGGGGATTGGTGGATAGATAAATTGTTTGGGTGGATACAATAGGTGGCTGGATGGATGGATGGATGGATGGATGAAGACGGGGTGAATGGATCAACAGCTATAGGAATGGATGGATGGGATTAGGTGAGTAAGATTATTATCAAGTAAACGTTTAATGCAGTATTAAATGATGCAGTTTATCACATTTATGTCTGCAAAAACATATTGTTGACATTTGCACCTGTGTGGGAGGCAGGGTGACTGAGCTAACAGGTTACGAGCCGCAGGACCTGATCGAGAAGACTCTGTACCATCATGTCCATGGCTGTGATGTGTTCCATCTACGCTATGCTCACCATTTATGTGAGTCCCCTCCAGCTCACAATTTCAAAGCACTAGTTGTCATGTAAACTCATGTTTTCTGAGTGGAAGCTCTATTTGAAAGCTCATCAAATATGCATTTTAAACACTAATGTTTAAAATTTCAAATGTCACTGAAGTTTCTGTATCATATCACATTTAGGTTCTTAATGGTTTATTTTTAGTCCTGTGAATGATCCCAAAGTAGAGTTCATAGCTGAAATGACCACACAAATACTGGAAAAGCCTGAATACAGTACACTTACAGCTCCGCTGTCAAGTCAAGCCCATCATATCCATCCTAACCTACCCACAACACATCACTCAACCAGGAGATACCATCAGACTCCCCGTTGCAATGCTAAGGCATCCTGGACATTCAAGCATATTTTTCATTCCATATCTACCTAGTCTACGCTCCTTTATTCAGAGATGAATTATATACTATTTGATCATACCTTTACTCTAGTGGTAAATTTGTAGGCAAGCGCTGGTTTATTTCAACATCATGTGTATTCTTCAAATTCAAAGAAAACTGAGAAGTACTCTATACAAATGGAATACAAGAATTGGAGCTAGACTTATCTGAAGTTCAGGAGGAGGACCACACCTCAACTCCTTCCTCTCCAACCAATCAAGCACCAGGATGCCAGCTCCCCCCTCCCCTGATTGTTGTACAAATGGAGATGCAAAATATTATAGGTAGACTTTACCTGTACTTTCTACTTACAACAGCACATTATTTATTTGGCCAAAGAAAAGGCGGTGCACTTTTGCTTTAAGACTTTAAGTTGCATTGCAAGAAATGCTTTGTGGGAGACTGGACAGATTGTTGTTATAACTCAGTAGCATATATGGGTGCAGAGCAGAAAAGTACTTAAACTTCAAAACTACTACAAATGCTGTAATTGGAGGTAGACAGTAAAAACATTGTAAAACCTAAAGCCCAAAATGACTTTATTAGTCAAGTCACCACGTTTGGAATTGATTCTGTCTTTGACTGCAATCACTGAAAGGTCTTTGCTGCTGATGCACTAATGGATAATATTGTGCTAATGGCTAATATTTTTGAATACCTTTGAGGATTGAGTCCCAATCTTTGGCACCAAAAGTTTTAGCATTTTTCACAGTCTGCACTTTCAGGTTACATCACACAATTGGCGTTGGAGAAGACTGTCACACATTCTCTAATTCTCCCTTCATTTCCTTGTGGTCATAAAAGAGACCAGGGTAGATAATTAATGACCACCAAAATGCTCACAGCCCTTTGAGGAGATGGTCACCTGACCAGAAGTTGGAGATTTACAGAGAAGGCCAACAGATAACGACCAAGCCGGATGACCAGTAGGGGGGTGAAGCAGTAAGCAGTAACACTACAATGCAAACGCAGAACCACCACCGGAAAACACATACACACACACACACACACAGACAATGGAAGATCAAATGTCTTGTGTTATTTTGTATGAAATGTATCAATCTGTGTACAATTCTATCTGTATGGACAACACATCTCAGAATATTCAGTGTATCTGAATGTAATGTCAGTGTAGTAGGTAACAGGACAAACTCTGTATTAATTAAGTATTAATTACCCTAATGTAGACCTAGCTACATTAATTTGTCCCTCCCAAAACCTGCCCCCCTTCTAAAGGGACGTTCTACCCAGCCAGTCGCCAAGAAATTGGATGACTACCTCAGAGAGAAGTAATGGTCCCCTTCCAACAAACTCAAGCCACACCCCTAATTCCTAATTTATTAATACCTAAGC
>OMKK01000943.1:0-13351 GCA_900302305.1 Polymixia japonica | reverse complement strand
GGGATCTTTAAATTATCAAAATGATCACATGCCTCTTAATGGTGGGGGGGGGGTTCTACTTGTGACAAGGGTACTTGAATGTTTAAATTAGCCTGGCCTGGGCAAGACTGAAGTTACTCATTTACTGTCCATGGCTGACAGCTGCAGGATGGATGGATGGATTGTGAAATATTTTATTCCCAATTAAAAAAAATACATGCACATGTGTCTGTTAATTCATTAAATAGAAATGAATCAAAAATCATATCACTGTGGCTTACTTGTGCAATATTCTTTAGAAACTTTGGTGACCTGGCTGTTCATAATGATGCAAATTGAAACACACTGTGTTGAGTGATCCTGGGGCCAGTGAGACAGACAGGCTTAGCTGATAACATTTCAGGTAGAGCCTGTTGTCTTTATGGAATGCTGGGTTTGGGGCGGGGGCAAAGGCTTGGTTCAAATCGCTATCAGGAATTCACACAGCTATTCATATTAACTACGGGGGGCCCTTTTTATGGTGTGTTCAGCATGGATCCCACATGTCTGCATTTTGTCCGCACTGTTGTACAGGCTTTCTGTAACAATTCCTTAAGTTGTAAATTGTTTGGTTAAATGGACCTACGAGACACAAAAGCTTTTCGAAAGCTTCATATAGGCAAGTGGTGACACACTGTCTAGAAACTAAGAAAACCCATTTTGGTTTCGAATGAAAAATGATTCATTTCCATCTGTTAACTAGCAAGGGTCAGATCCTTGTGTAATAGAGAGAGACAGACTGGGTGGGAATTGGTGTACTCTGTCTGTACTTTGTCTTTGTTTGCGGCCTTATAGCCTTGTGCTTTTGGATGATAATGATCTAAAAACATGTTTTCTCTGACATGCTGTATCTGTTAGGCTTATGTGTTGCCTATTTGTTGCTTTTTCAGGGCAGGGAGAATTGCAGTTGTCCACTCAGACCTTTGATGCTGAACGCAGCGGCATTGCCTTTTATCTTGTGTGATAATAGATCTTGTGTCCTGCGTCCCCTTTTCCTGCACAGTGCGTTTGCATTTGTTGTTTGATCTGTTCCCATCCATAAATTACTTCCTGGATTAAACTGAACGGGCCGTTAACATTATCATGAGGTGTAAGATGTAGCCATCCGTCGCCGTGGTGTTATTTGTGTCACGAATTTGATGTTTCTGCAGTGATTGTTTGATTATTCTTGTGCACTGTTCATATAGGCTTGGTATGACTCTTACTGCTATGTACAGTACTTATTCTCATAAGCATAAAACTAGCAGTTATGAAACAAATAAGTAATTTAAGAAGAGATCATACACGATGCTCAAGTATCACAGCTTTATTTTGCCGAAGTTGTGTATTTACTGACCCTCAGCCACACTAAAGGCAGGTCACTCTGTTTGAATGGGAGCCTCATGCTCGGAGAGTGGGGAAAGACCCCTACCTGTCCAACCATGTGCACCTCTACTGGCTTAGGATCAGATTCCACCAGAACCATGTCTTGTGTGTCTCCCTTCTACTCACTATGACTCTCAGCCGTCCTACTGTCTAAACAGAAGAAAAGTACTTGAGAAGTAAAACCTTGCCCTGCACTTCAACCACCCTGATGTCCACTGGCCATTGTTTACTTGCACAATAAAAAGTCTGCCTCTTCTCTCAGCCCCAGAGCCCCTTGACTGGAGCAAAAATGTTCTCTCACATGTGAGAGTCCACCAACAACCTCCTGGGATTTGAATGAACCTTTTGAGTCTGAGAGGAAAATGGCATAGTTTACTATTGGATTCACGTGTGGACTATTTTCCATGCTTAAAGTTGTGTGGACAGTGTTTTCACCGTTGCTTTTGGCAGTAGCCTAAAAGCCAAATTGTGTCTGTGCTGTATATTGTTTAATAATTTAGTTGTTTGTCAGGAATTGTGAATTATTTTCCTTTCTTTCTTCCAGAGCCCCCACTACAAGAGAGACTAGCTTCATTGAAAAAATGAAGAAAATGGTGAGTGATTTAGCATTGCAGGATCATTACATTACAGTAAAAAGTGTGATTTTCAGTCACAGTCATCATGCTCGATTTCAAAAGCATTTTTGCCATTTACAGATTGATTTGTATGCCCAATGGCTGCACAAAACCTTTGCACAAAGACTAGCACCCATAGTACCATGTCATATTCCCAGACACAGTGAAAACAGCTAAAATTCTTTCCTCCCGATGCTTTGAAGAATATGACTATTATTATCTATAATATATTAATGAATACTTATTAAAGGTCTTCCTACCAATGCCTAGATTTGGCATGTTAATTTTGACTTTGATAGACTTCTGTTTGAAGGCCGGCCTTGAGGAGTGACTTTGGTTTTCAATGGGCTCTTGTGGTTTTGCAACAAATAGTTCAGATATCATTAGAATGGTAAAAGAGAAGTTAAGACATTTATCGATGCTTTGGTTTGTCACACATTGTCACAGGAACAAATTGGGCAAGGATGTTGCGTGATTGCCAAGAATGCAAGTATAAGTATGTAGCAATTGATAAAATAAAGGCAAGGGTATAGCTTACAAACACTGGTTTGTAAGTTATATAGTTTAATATATATATTTTTAATCTTTCCTCTAAAGGGAAATGGGATTGCTGCATACTTAAAGTTTTACCCCATATCATGTGATATTATGGCACTGGGGTGTTCCTATATCCTGTATCCTTTACAGGGTCATGCAAAATTCTGGTAAATTGTATTTGGTACAAAGGTTATGGTTGCAGTAAAAAAATAAACGACAACAATTGACAATACAAGACTTTTGCCTGACTCTGAATCTCCAGGTGTCAAAGCACCTCTGTTTTGAGGAGCACCCTGTTAATGTTTGTGTTTCAATCTTTGCCAGGGCAAGAACATCATTGTGTTCTATGGCTCCCAGACGGGTACAGCGGAAGAGTTTGCCAATAGGCTGTCCAAAGACGCTCAGCGGTACGGCATGAAAGGAATGGCTGCCGACCCAGAGGAATATGACATGGTAATTTACATCTGTGGAACAACATAGAAACCACAGAACTGGAGGGGATCGAGAGGGCCTTCCCATTCAAATAAACATTCTTGTATGGTTATTTGGCTGGTACTGTGTTAGATAGCTGCCAGAGAATGTTTTGTAATGTTGTCATGGAAAAAAGCAATGCTGCAGTGCATGAGACTTTGAAAGTTAACATGTTACCATGGCAAAAGCATCATTCACTAAACATTTCGGCGGCAGTTGAATATCCTAATAATCTCAATCTCATGTACAGTCCAAACAAGAGACAATGCTCATTTTCATGATACCTAGCTAAAATGGTCCAGCAACCATTTAAACTGTTAAAAGTCATTGCTGCTATGGGATTACCATCCTTGTGAAACATATTCCATTTTAAATTAAAAAATCAAACTGCTATGATCAAAACATATGTAAATCCATAAGTAAAGCACATCCTCAATGCAAAGAGTATTTCAGGGTTTTTTTATCAATCAAGCCAGCACACATTACCCAATGTTTCAGCCTTAGGCTTTTCCAAGAATGTGCATCATCAATGCAGTGGAAACAGACATAGACAAAGACTGTGAATCATTCTCCATATGTGCATCTTTTACACATGAAATGTCTCAGAAAACAGCCAAAATTTGCATATTGCCATAAAGAATCTGGAACTCTAATTATTGGCCTAAGGTTATGGGAATAAAACACTGTCAAAATGAGTTGCACTTGTATTATAAGATTTGTTGAGGTTTTAACACGACTTGCAGACTTGCAAACACAAATGTGTAGTCTAGTCCCTAAAGCTGAAAAGCAAAATGCGTGTCAACAATTGCGTGCAACACAATTTGCAAACTTGTGATGTATTTCGTAGTTGTAAACAGCTAGTTGTGAACATTTTGTTTTTATAGTTGTTTTTATGGTTTTAACTATACGTTTTCCTTTAGAGTTAATGTGTCCACTTAACTTGCATATATAAATATACTGATTTGATGCTGTGTCATATTTAAAACCATTTGAAAGGGTTAAGCCATATTTAAAGATATGGAAAGCTAATTGTCTGAGGATAAACCTATTATATCTTCTAAGCTAATTCTCTCTGTCGATGTCTCATACTCCAGGGTGAGTTGTCCCGGCTGTCTGAAATTGATAACTCCCTAGCCATTTTTTGCATGGCCACCTATGGTGAAGGAGACCCCACAGATAACGCCCAGGACTTCTATGATTGGCTGCAGGAGAACGATGATGAGGACCTTTCTGGACTAACTTACACTGTGAGTCTTTCCAAACAAATTTTTCAAGGCCTGTATTCCTCAAGTCTTGTAAAGTGCTTATCTGACTATAGTTTGCACATATTGTACTTGCCAGTTAAAGTAATTCTGAGTAGACAAACAGATCTTTCTTTGCAATGTGTCAATACGACTGCGTGCCACAGTGAGTACTGATGCTCACGGTAAAAAGAAAACAGAACCTCACATGTATTGCAAAGGGACAGTGCAAGGCATACTATACGTTATACCACTCTACATGTCTACAATGTTTCAGTCTTGACGCTGACATGCAGTAGTCGTGGAAGGAGAAAGGAGACTCTTGTATATGAGTGAAAAGAGATGTTCTAGCATGAGTTGTGAAGGATTTTGTATTCAACATGAAAGAAGAGGCTCTGTTAGTTTCATTTTTAGCCAATGTGCATGCCGTTTGCTCTTGTTTGCCATAGTTGGGGTGCAGACTACGTGCCCTCATGTGAGTGAAGGAATTGTGACTATGGGAAATTTAACCTGATTCTCTGGCACGGTCATGTCCTTCCCCTTGTCAATCAAATCTATTGTCTTTCTGTTGTAGACTGGAATGACTACATTAATTACAGTCAGTGAGAGAAGAAAAAAAGTTGAAAGGCCATTTGTTGTCATTGCTGTACATAGTTCACAATGTCTTCACAGGAAGTGTTTTTTTTTTTTCATTGGAGGCGGGGCTACATTAACTTTACATGCAAACAGCAGCTTTATAATCTATCCACCCTCCAACTGAAAAGTAGTCAAATATCATGAATAACTGTTTTATATGTGTAAGACAACACAGCCACTAGCAATATTTAGATGCACCCTAGTAATTCAGTGCCAGGACTACATTTTGTGGTCTTGTTCCAATGCACTGAAATCTCTACCAGACTAGAATAACCTTTGGCCCAAATCCAGTTGAATCCTCAGAGATATATTTCTTGTAATGTATATCTGGACAGTTAATCTAATGCAACTTTCTGACTGTGTTTGCGATCTGGTTTTCCTTTATCATTTATTTTTTAAATGCCACTTCTTGCTAGCCATCATAAGTTTTGAGCTGGTTAACTAGTTGATGCCATTATTGCTGTGCTCTGTTTTGTCTGTAGGTATTTGCCTTGGGCAATAAGACATATGAACACTACAACGCCATGGGGAAGTACGTGGACAAAAGGCTGGAGGATCTAGGGGCCAAACGCATCTTTGACCTGGGCATGGGAGATGATGATGGCAAGTAAGTGACCCATTAGTCTTACACAGGAACATAACTGTCCCTTTTATCCTGGCCATAGAAGTGTTCATTTCTTTGATATTTTTTATTGCGTCCAATTATGTAAAATAGTGAACGGATCACATTGTCAATACAAAGCAAAGTGCTGTATATTAGTACTACATATATAGTAGTACTGCATATAGTACTACTTATTCTTAGCCCAACACAAAGAGGAGTATGTTAGATTTATACAGCAGTAGAGAGAGACAGGAAAAACAAAAGGAGAAACTGGGCTTTGAATATTAAATGGGACAAAGAAGTGATTTTCTTTGTGATCAGCCTGGTTGTCATTGTAAATAACAATTTATTTTCTTTACCTACCTTGTTAAGTGAAGATTAAATTGTCTTTTGTTTTTGTTTGTTAATCTGACTGGCTCAATGTTTTTCAGTCTGGAAGAGGACTTTGTCTCATGGAGGGAACAGTTCTGGCCAGCTGTGTGCGAGCACTTTGGAGTGGAGGCTTTAGGAGATGAATCCAGGTTCTTAGCCATTTCTCTCTCTCTCTCTCTCTCTCTCTCTCTCTCTCTCTCTCTCTCTATCTATCTATCTAATGTTGTTCATATTTCATTCTTTTATTCTTTTTGGTCTCTTCACTCTACTTTGTCTTCTCATGACTCTCTTTTCCCCAACATTTTTTTCAACTTATTTTCCTTATTGTTCTCTTTGTTTCATGCTGAAAGCATATTTCTCCTCAGGGGATGACTAAAGGAAGAGAGAATGACATTTACACAAATTAATGTAAATTGACATGTATTCAGGCCAGGGTCAAATAGCGTTTACTTAAGTCTACTTAATCAAAATGTATAAAGGCCAAATGGATTAAGTTTGTCATATCAATGATAATACAATGAGGGCCAAACAGGTTATACAATCACAGTAAAGTTTTAGAGAGTGATTTTTGTATACTAACTCGACACTGTCTGAACGATTGACTAAATCGCTATCTATCTAGGACTACTATCTGAACTGTCTGAACTATCTGAACTGTCCCAGTGCATAAACCTTAGCCAATCTGGTGTTCCATAGAGGTTATAACAAACATTGACCTAGTGCAGGTTGGCATGCACCCCTCTAGTTTGTTAGGGAGAAAATATTTTCCCAACCATCTTTTTGTAAAATTGGTTTAACTACATGTAGGATGCACTGTATGAAGACGTTGACTGTAAGCTCCTTGTCTACACAGCATCCGCCAGTATGAGTTGAAGGAGCTCCCTGACATCAACATGAATAAAGTATACACAGGAGAGATTGGCCGCCTGAAGAGTTTCGAGAACCAGAAACCGTAAGAACCGAAAAACCCCACCACCTCCGTTTCATTTCATTAACTCTTTCATTAACTCTGCATATGCTCAGTTGTTGGCAATGCTGTTTTCTCTTTGCCCCCTAGTGGAGGTTGACAAGAAATAGTAATAGACTTAAAATGAGTAATTTTGAAATGGAAACGTTTAATAGAGCATAACTAAAACGTAAAGCTTAATTAAATAAAGTTCTTGTAAAGGCTAATATGGCTGCACATCTGTTTTGCACACCTTCGGGTCTTTTTATTGACACTTATTATGTATTTATTTTATCCTCTTTTTAAAGGCCTTTTGATTCCAAGAATCCCTTCCTTGCCACAGTTACACTCAACCGCAAACTCAACAGAGGTGGCGACAGGCATCTGATGCACCTTGAATTAGATATAACTGGCTCCAAGATCAGGTAAGACTGGGCAGAGGCAGCAAAGTATGACTGTAGGTTAGTCATTCAGTCAATATTAAACCACCAAAACCTGCATTTCAAGAACTGGCCAGATGTGATGCTTAGCCTGCCATTAAAAGAGCATATACACGAGAACAGATACACAAGTTTTTGTTCCTGTATAAAACAATTGAACATTCTCCATACACTTGTGGTACATACACTTGGGTCTGAGGCTGTATTCAGCAATTACTACGGAATTAAGAGTGCTGTTTTATTGTGGTTACTTTTTCAAATATCGCAAAGTTACTTTTCGAATCATGTTTCTTCTAGAGCTTATTTTTATAGTTTATTTTTTTTCCCGATTTTGGGGGCTCAAATGATAGCCCCGAAGGATTGTACTGAAGCCTGATATTGAGATATGCTGCACTAGTAAGTTTCTCAATACTGAACCGATCTGCGGAATTATGCCCTCTATTTGTCACGATCATGCCAGATTATTGATAAAATGGGTCTAACTTAAAAAATAGTGAACCTATCCTTTAAAGCATCTTAAGAAATTTGCCTTTTCTTGATAGTCATATATTACTTCCTGTGGAGAGTCATACTTTATATCATTAGTTCTATTCACAGGCTCAAATAACACATGCCAACTAAGTATGTTGGTCATCTGTCAGTTTAACATATAAAAAGACAAATTTAACTAAATATCTTTCTTTTTCCTCCTTTCAAGAGTAATGGCTACCTTTCCACAAGTAAAAGGTGAAGTAAGACAATACCATAGCTACTATTTTTCTTTGATTATGACTTTATGACAACAGGAAAGTTGCATCAAGTTCAACTATTAAAATAAGCTCTAGAAGATTTGAAAAGTAACTTTGCGTCATTTGAAAAAGTAACCACAATAAAACTGACTTATCAGCACTCCTAATTCCAAGGATTGTAGGAGCCTGATATTGAGATATGCTGCACTGGTAAGTTTCTCAATACTGAACCGATCTGTAAAATGATGCCCTCTATTTGTTACATTCATGCCAGACTATTGATAAATTAGCTTGAAAAATAGCAAACCTATCCTTTAATATTTTCATTATTTTTCCTTTTAGCTTTTTACTTTAAATTAAAAAGTAATGTGTAATGTAGTTCATTTTATAATGTCCTGTCCTATAAGTAACTTCCCAACATTGATTCTAGATCAGTAGATCAGTAGTAGATTTTTTTGCAGCTTTATCTATATCCATATGTCCATATGTATGTCAAATTATGTGCTTGCAGGTATGAGTCAGGAGACCATGTTGCTGTTTTCCCCACAAATGACTCTGTGTTGGTGAACAAACTGGGGCAAGTCCTTGGAGTGAACCTTGACACGGTTATCTCTCTCAACAACCTTGACGGTATGACATTGAATTCCCACCTCACCTTGACTTAACTTATTTGTCCTTCAAACCATCACACGACATGTACACTAATATCTTTCTATCACAAGATCTGCTTAGTCATTACACGTAATGTTGATCTTTGTGTATTACAGTAATTACTTGTATTGTAATATTAGTTACCTTTGGTCTTGAGGGTAGTGTCATTGTTGTTAGACTAGCGTAAATTGGAGCAGCTCCTGTTCATTGTTAATAAATATTACTTAAGATAGAATACCTTATATACAGTACATAATTTTTTTATTGATATATTTAGGCTCTTTTACAAGTTGCATTTAAAAAATATATATATATATAAATATATATATAAAGCATGTGGGCACTTTTTTAAAATTCTTTCTTTGTGTTTTTAAAAATAATTTAGCTTACTGTTGAAATAAAAGTAACATAAGGAAATCTAAAACATTATTGTTTGTGTTTTTCAGAGGAGTCCAATAAAAAGCACCCTTTCCCATGCCCCACCACCTACCGCACAGCCCTGACACACTACCTGGACATCACACACCCTCCTCGTACCAATGTCCTGTACGAGCTGGCGCAGTACGCTTCTGACCCCAAAGACCAGGAGAACATGCGCAAGATGGCCTCCTCCTCCCCAGAGGGCAAGGTCTGTAATTATCCGTAAAGGATTGTTTATTTATTTATCTATTTTTTAATATTCAAAAACTATTCAAATGCTAAATTAAAATCAGATATGTCCATCTAACACCTGTCATAATATCTATTGTGGCTGTAGCCACCCATACCACCATTAAATGGTGCTGTCAATCATTTTTGATAATGGACACCTGTTTAAATGCATTCTAGTGCACAATTATCACTTGCGAGGGAAAGTTTCAATGCTATTAAAGGCATACACACAGCAGCAGCCAGAAGCAGCTCTTGAATGAGTATGTGCACAAATTTGCACCAGATCTTCCAAGTTTTGGAGTTTGGGTGATTTCCACCCTATCTGTTCACCATTTTATATCTAATATCATTTATATTGGTGTCATAGTACTGTCTTGCCTCTCCTCAGGCGCTGTACCAGAGCTGGGTGCTAGAAGCCAGTAGAAACATCCTGGCCATCTTGGAGGATCTACCCTCTTTAAGGCCTCCCATTGACCACCTGTGTGAGCTTCTGCCTCGTCTTCAGGCCCGGTACTACTCCATTGCCTCCTCCTCCAAGGTAATTCTGCACCTCATCACCTGAAAAGGTGACTGTTTTATTCCTCTGTAAACTTTAATTAATGTCTGTCACTTTTGTTTCTCGTAGACAGTTTTTTATTGTATTATCTTTCTACTGTTACCACAACATTCTGACTCCCTTCAGTGTCAATATCCTAAATATATTATGTTTTGTTGTACAGTGCATATACCTCATTTAGTCCCCTAATAACCTTATCTTTAGTCACCTAATCTCCTCTTTTTACAAGATAGACCTGACCAAAGAAAATGTGTTTATTGGGTTTGGTATACTAATAAGTTACCTAACACAAAAGATAATGTAATCATGACCATAGCAATAAAGGAAAAAATCCTACTATTAAATCAATGTTGAATCTGCCTCAAGGGGTACATTTCCCAGTTATCAGAAAGTCTACTGTCTTTCCTAGGTTCACCCCAACAGCATCCACATCTGTGCAGTGGTGGTGGAGTATGAGACCAAGACTGGTCGCATCAACAAGGGAGTCGCCACCAACTGGCTGAAGAACAAACTGGCGACTGACAACGGCCACAAGTCCACCGTTCCCATGTACATTCGCAAGTCCCAGTTCCGCCTGCCCTTCAAGGCTACGAACCCAGTCATCATGATAGGCCCTGGGACAGGCATCGCCCCCTTTATGGGCTTCGTCCAGGAGAGAGGCTGGCTCAAAGAGCAAGGTAAACAAGACTGTGTGACATACGTTTGTGTGTCTATTTTTGTACTTGTATCCTTGTGACAGGTAAATGTCCTCACAAGGATGAAAAAATTAATCTTTCCCTATTTGGAAAGAGGATACAGTGCTTTGAAAAAGTATTCAGACCCTTGACCATTTCTCACATTTTACTGAATTACAAATGGTACATTGAGATTTCATGTTCTATGATATTTTATATAAAAACACTGAAAACCAAAATTAATTATTTTAAGGCGACATTGGTTTTATGTTAGAAAATATTTTTAAGAAAAATAAAAAACTGAAATATGCAGTTTGCCATACCATTGGCGTCTACCTGTGAACCATTAAAGTAACGGTCAGATTTTCTGGATAAAAATCCTACTGTTCTAAGGATCATTGGTCAGGCTATGAATCTGAAGGAAAAGTGTGAAAATGAAGACTAAAGAGCATTCTATGGGAATTGAAAGATAAAGAACTACAAATACTAGATAAATTAGAGAGACACATATCCAAGTGTTTGGATGTCCCAGTAAGCGCTGTTGGATCAGTAATCGGGAAGTGGAAGCTGCATCACACCACCCAAGCACTGCCTAGAAAAGTCCATCCCTCAAAACTCAGCATCCAAGCAAGGATACTTGTGAGGGAGGCCAACTAATCACTTTGAAGGCGCTCCAGAGTTCAGTGTTTAGCGGTGTAAAGGTGCACCAGTCAATATCAAGAGCTCTGAATAAAACTGGCCTGTATGGGAAGGTGGATGGAAAGAATCCATTATTCAAGAAGAACCATCTCAAAGCAGGTCTGGAATCTACCAGAAAGCATGAGATGGACAGCAGCTAAGATGTGGGGAAAGGTTTTGTGATCATATGAGATAAAGATAAAGCATTGTGGCCAAAATTCAAAGCGCTATGTGTGGCATAAATGTAACACTGCTCATGCCTCATGAAACACCTTCTTGGTGGGACTTGGCATCTTGTTAAAATTGAAGGAAGAATGGATGGAGCAAAATACAAGGAAATACTGCAAGAGAACCTGCTTCAGTCCACTAAAACAACTAAAGCTTGGGAGAAAGTTCACCTTTCAGCAGGACAATGATCCCAAGCACAAGGCCAAAGCAACATTGGAGTGGCTCACAAACAAAAAGGTTAACGTCCTATAGTGACCCAGTCACAGTCCTGATCTCAATCCCATTGGGAATCTGTGGCACTATTTAAATCATCCAACCCGCTTGAACAACCTGGAGCAAATCTGCCAAGAAAATTGAGCAAAACTCACTCCCAATCAGTGTACAAAGCTGGTAAATACTTGCTCCACAAGACTTGAAAGCTGCAAAAAATAATCAAATATTAAAGGTGCTATCTGTAAAGCTTTGTCTGCGTTAGGCGCAACACATGAGCAGCACATCAGCGACACATAAGTGTCTCGCGTGAGGCTTCCGTAGTGTCCACGCTGGCTACAAGCATGACAGAAAGCACACTGCACCAGCAGCTGAATATTCTCCATCACTGATATAGGTAAACACGCGTAAGTAGGACCAGAAAAACCAACAAAACTGAGTAGGTCTGAGTGGCGTGCCGCCATGGACCTGGTGTAGGCAGCAGCATTGAGTAAAAGTTTCTGTTCTGAGACTACAAGTATAGACAAGCCTAAAGATTGGCACATGGCAGCACTGAGGCACAATCAAAACAGAGAGAGGGGGAAGCTTTGACATTCTGATTTTGGCAATCCCTGGAGTTTCCTAGTGGTATTGAGTTTTTTCTACATCGCTGCTGCAAAGACAGCCGAGCCACTTGTTTGTTTGTTTTTTTCTTTCACCCAAACCTCAGCAACTACACATTGCATTTGTTTACAAAGCAAGACTGTCGAAGAAGTCACAGAAGAGCAGAAGAGGCTCTTCCTGTTTTGGGATGGCACTTCATTTGTGCCGTACATCGGTCCTTATATTTTCTTGGGAAATCGTAACTGGTGGCACACACAACTTCATAGTGAACAGGAGGTGTCTAGGGAACCAATCTTAACGGCGATAGTGGCTTTTAAAATGTACTGTTACAGCATATGAGTATGCAGTAAAAAATACTGATTGTAAAATATGTGTAAGTATCATTTGTAATCCATAAAAATGTGATAATTTTCAAGAGGTCTAAATACTTTTGCAAGGCACTTTATATAAGGGTTCTGGATTTGTATTACGGTTAGGTTAGGGCTTATCACAAGTTTACAATCGCAAGACACCTGTCACTCAAACTCATTTCATTTGAGTGATCTGAAACAATTTGACCAAAAAGTTACCGTGGTCACAATTGTTTCCTTGTGTGTTGTGGGGGAAAAAGTTGACCATGCATTGATTAATTACATTGTCAGGAACAACTCCTAAATGTGAGTGTTAGGTTCAAACAACTATAACATTCAATATAAACAGAGGACACAAACAAGGACGTAGATTTACTCGCGAGGAGAACGGACAGAGAATGCTCAGTTACAATCTCCTACCGCTCTGAAGCACACTCCGCCGAACTCTCTCTTTTTATTATCATTAGGGTGTTCCCTTGTTACATAACATCTGCAACTCTAAGGAGGGGGAATAGCAACTGCTGCAGATTATACATGTGATAGCTTACATGGGTCGTTATAATTAATTGCCTTCATCTTGCACGTGAAATCATTCTGTTCTCTGCATAGCTTGATGTGAAGTTCAACCCTAGGTGTTCTTGTCCTCTCAGTTGACTCACTTTGTTGGTTTTGCAGAACACGGTTTACAGCATACTTGCACAGCACTTCTACAATTCAGAGGTGCTGTCACCTCATAGGCTTAATGCTTTCTGTTAATTAATGCAGATTGTGATAACTT
>OMKK01000929.1:13551-26788 GCA_900302305.1 Polymixia japonica | reverse complement strand
ATACTCCTAATCAGCACCGTCATACGCTCTCCCCTCCCTCCCCTCCCTCCCTGCCATTCCCCATTGATTCATGCGAAATGAATTGCCTCTGCTCCTTGTGTCGACACTAGTCTAATGCTGAAGATCTTTGACATAATCGGTGGTTTTGGGTATGTGCTTTGCTCAGCCAGTCCCAATATGAAGGAGAATTGGAAGCAGATCTGATTTAACGTGAACCCAGTGGTTTTAGTCCTTGGCTTTTTTTTGTGTTCGTGTGTGTGCGCGTGTATTTGTGCGTGCTTTTGTGGCACTTGTTTATGTGCTATCCTTACCCTACCCTCAGCTTTATCGTCCAGCTTTTTATCCTTAAATTGCTCAACAGTGAGATATGAATTTCATCAGCTGACATGACAATTTTCCTATAACAAGATTATTTGCTTTAACCATCCGTCCACTTTATGCCTGCTAAAGAGATTGTTGTTCCTGACTTTTAGGAGTTTAACCATCAGGAGGGCGCCATCTACTGACGTGAGTGGTAACACTGTACAGAAGATATTAAGTCTATACACCCTTTCACATTTTCTAGATTGTATTGCTTTGATGTCTGAAATGAAAACTCACACTGCACGTGCAAGATGAGGACCCACCACTGCACAATAACGTCATTTAACAACTATACAGAAATTGTATAGCACATCCTTAAATGATCTAATTGTATCACTTCAATTGATTTATAGTGAATGTTTGTGTGGAGTTTGGAATGTGATTAGTTTAAATGTTAACCTGAACCCCTGATTTTAATTTTCCATTTTTAATATGTTGTCGGAAATGAGTATCCTTTTGACTTAACCTTACTTTAATTTTGGTGGTTATTAGATTAGATTAAATTTAATTTGGTAGTACATCGAAATTAAACTGGGAAGAGTCTAATTTAATGGGTTTTCATTACATGCCTCAAAGCAATAAAAAGTAAAACATTTTAATTGAAACATACATTTTTTTCCTTTACAATAAAAGCAGCCTTTTCTTACATTTTTCAAAAATGGTTTCAGGGAGGGAAAGGTGGCAGGAAGAGTGGTTTGTTCGGCACCTCCACTGCATCCCTACCTGCCTTCAGCTCCCTCTCTCCCAACACGGAGGATAAGGACCTGACCCTGCGACCCAGCTGTACCCTGGGCCCCGAGTCCGCCCTCACCTCCAACTCCAGCTCCTCCTCAGGTACAACTCGTCCGGCCTGCCGCACCATAATAGCTCATGATAAGTACAGAGTGTAGCTTTGGACAATCTGTATGTTCCTTTGTATTTGTTGCTTTTTCAGCAGGCCTAGCCAGGTGTTCGGCCACACAGGACATCCGACAGCGCTGTAGTGATCCTTGCCTGCCCGGGGGTGACGCTGTAACGACGGAGAAGAAGCACGCGAGCGTTACCTCTCCAAAAAGGGACACGCCCCTGTCGCCCGAGTGGAGCACACTGAGGAGAAAGACCGAGGACTCCGTGAGTTCGATCCCGCAATTACAATCTACATATCGGCAGTAAACGTCAATGAGCTTGTGTGGTATACTAAAGCCTAATAACTTCTAATGATTTTGGTTTGACCCTTTAAAACTGTCCATCTGTAAGATTAAATGTCACGCAACCAACCAAGACCCTGATCTGTAATGCATCTGAAATGATAGTTATTATCATCCCTTTTCTGTTTTTATGTGTAACAATTTTAAATTCTAGAGAGCCGATTGTCATGGACTCCCTCCTACCCCTCAAGTCCATGTAAGTGTGAAATCTAACAGCACATAGCCAACAAAAAGCTGACCACTTGCAATGCTCCGCCAACTAGCAACATAAACACCTTCACATGCTTAAATGCAATTCAGAATGTGGTTATTCTAAACAACTGACTTTCTATTTTTGATGGAATGTGCAGTTGTTCCATCAAAAACATAATATTTGTCTCACCACATGTACCAAACCTTTTAGGAACTACTCGGATCATTAGTGATTCGGTTCATATGCTCGGTTCTACAGATGGGAGCGTGCTTTTCCAAAGTCTTCAACGGTTGTCCTCTTAAAATCAACTGTGCTGTGACCTGGATTCTGCCGAAGACAAGAGGTAAAGCTACTGCAAAAACTGGTCCCAAGTACGTATAATACACGCACCATAGATCAACTAACAAGCGATGTATTTTCTGTCCAAGATCAATACCTCATTCTGGGGGCAGAGGAGGGGATCTACACGCTCAACCTCAATGAGCTTCATGAGGATACACTAGAGAAGGTGGTTAAAAAATATCGATGCGTTTGTTTACCCTGTTATAATTTACTTTCACGGTAAAATACTTGTATATCATAATATTCCTATAACACGTGGAAAAGTGCGCTGAGTGGACCTTGTTCTTCCCACAGTTGCTCCCTCAGCGATGCACATGGCTGTATGTTATGAACAACGTCTTGATGTCGGTATCAGGTACAGATTACTTCCGAATGATCTGTTTTGTAAGATGAAAAACAAGACCCCCCCCCCCTCTCGCATAACTCACTCCGGAATGTATTTCCTCAGATGTATCGTATGTATCTTTCCTTCCCTCCGTTCTAACAACCCCATATTTGTCCCTCCTCTAGGGAAGTCATCCCAGCTGTATTCCCACAGTCTGACTACTCTGTTCGAGCAGAGAGGCCATCTGCACAAGAAACACAGCAGTCTGTCCCTCGGCACCAACCGTTTCACTGACAGGATCAGCCCCAGGTAGGGAACGACAGGAATGGTGTTCGGTGGGGTGGGGGTTCGTTTTTAACACCATGCCATGATGACGGAGGACCACAATGGAAAATTAGTCTGTGACCCTTTTAAGCGGCGACTGCTTTAGTTTGTCGATTTAGGATTTTCAAACTGTTTTCCAACTGATCCGTATTGTTTTTTTTCCATCAGCAGGAAATACGCCATATCTGTGAAGATACCTGACACTAAAGGCTGTAGGAAGTGCAGTGTAGGTAAGCAGAGTACAAGTTGCTCCAGGTGCAATCGGTCATACACATACAGACTCCACCGTAGTGTACAAGTATAGTCTCTCTCTCTCTCTCTCTCTCTCTCAGCCAGGAACCCATACACAGACAGTACATTCCTATGTGGGGCAGTTCCGTCTGGCTTAGTTCTACTGTTGTGGTATGAGCCTCTCCAAAAGTTCATGCAGCTAAAGGTCTGTGCTTACAGAAGTCTCATTTTAAATGATTTCCAGCAGATTCCAATGCTATCTTGTGTATCATTATGTAAACAAACCATTCCTCTTCCTGTCGCCATATCTTTCTCTTTCAGCATATAGCAATAAGTCTTCCTGACTCCCTCCCTATATTCGAGCTACTGGTGTTGGTGACAGATGAGTTTCCACAGCTGTGTGTGGGGGTCAGGGACAGCGCTAATGGCAAACCCTCAACCAGCCAGCAGCTCAAGTTTGACATCATAGAACTGAACGGCACGCCTAATTCAACACCAGGTAGGATAACGAACGCTGTAGCCTACTGAAGGTGGGTTAGCCCCAAGTCGTGATAGGCCGTTGTACGTCTCTCTCTGTCCCTTCCGTCCCTATCTATATGCATGCATGTATCGATATATCGATCTCTATATCTGTCTATTCTAATATATTTGTCGGTGGTCATGTAAGTTATCTTTACAACCTGAGATGGGAAAATGTCTCATTTTGAACTTATTTTAAATGCTGTCTTTCTCGTGTTCTTTCCCCGTGTCTCTTTCCCGCTGTCCTTCTCTTTCACCGTCTCCAGAAAGAGGACCTGTAGGAGCCGTACAGGTAACTCAGTTGGACAGAGACACTGTTCTCATTGCACTAGAAAGTAAGTATGAAATCCACTAAAATGTTTGAGCAGGCCAGCCATCTTTCCAAATGATTAATGTATTAATGAATGCACTGCACTGTTGACCCACATTTCACAGAAACTGTCAAGATTGTGAACCTACAAGGGCTTCCGTCCAAAGAGCTGGCTAATGAAATGGCCTTTGACTTTCCCATTGACACGCTAGGTACAAATCTAACTGCATCTTATCGGATATTAATTTCAACACCAACACAAGTTACCCACTGATTATTGCTGAAATGTGCCTATTTATGCTAATGACAGCAATGTAGGTAACGTTCATGTCCTTAATGGTAGTTTGAGTGACACAGCTGGTTTTGATAGTCTGTTTGCAGGACAGTGTTCTGGCTTTCTGGAAGCATGGCCTTAAAGGGAAGAGTCTTCATACAAATGAGGTGATTATCATGGAAGATTTGTTTCTCGTTAGGGTGTTTGGGCATGTGGTATTCATGCATCCATTCACATTAAGTCTTTACATTGACATTAATTGAAGAAAAACATTCGAATACATGCTATACTGTATTTGCAGGTAACGCAAGAGATCACAGACGAGACTCGAGTATTCAGAGTATTGGGAACAAACAGGTATGTTCACACTTGTGCTAAAATCAATTATTATCTGCCCCGTTAAGAGGTAAAAGGACATATACTTTAAAAGTCAAAACTGATGTGTGTTATGGTCTTTACACAGGGACATAATCCTTCACAGTACACCGACAGAGGACCCGTCAGCTTTGAGCAACTTGTACATCCTGACTGGACACGAAAGCAGCTACTGAGAGAAAAGAGGGAAGAGTAGCAACCAGAAGCTGCAAATCGCGTCAAATCAAGCTGGAGGGAATTACAGATCTACCATATAACCCTGTGCATAATCTTTTTTTTTTTTTTTTTAGAAATGGGGAAACAAGCCCCCTCTGTGACTAAAAGTGTAGCATACACCACCAACGACTGAACCCACTAACTCTGCCGTGTTTGAGAAGTGGATTCTGTTTCCCTCGCTCTCACCTGGACATACTGAAATTCCTGTGTATTCCTGGAAGGACCAGTAAAAAAAAAAAAAAAGAGAGACTTAAATGCTCTGTGGCAAATCTCGAGCTCTTGGATGCTATTTAAACACGCTATTTAAACATCTGCTGTATGTACCCCACTGTCTCCTTAACTGGTGTACAATCAGAATGATGTTTGTCCTGCAACGGATATTTTCACTCGCACACAAACGCACAACATTGGGATACAGTTAGTGCCATAGAAATGGAGTGCTGAAACATTCTAATGCTTATTGTTTAACTGTTTTAATGCGTAATGAAATTCCACTACATTAGAAGTTTGATAACTTTGTGTGTCATGATATTTATGATATGGGAAGGGACAGAAATGGCGTAACACTCTTACATGCCTGAGAAACATTTGACGGAAACAATGTGCAGATTGATCTCGACTGGTTAAAATGTGGCTGTATGTCTTTCAGAATCTTTATGGTGGGCTGTGAGACTTAAAATAAGCATTTTATATCTACTGAAAGGGATTTCCACATCTTACATTGTCATGGCTTCCAATGATAGCAGGAGGAAGTTCAGATCCAGCCTTAAAAATCGGTTGGCAAGACTTAAAATAAAACGGTCATACCAGTTTATGGTTTGGTGTGGTTTAATCTTGGGGTTTCATTGAATGTAGTGACTTGTGATATTGGTTATGTTCGGAATCGCATACTAACATACTGCCTACTACATACTGCCTACTGCATACTCAATCAGCATGTACTAAATTAATGATTATAGTAGCATACCATTACCAGCAGAATGCTCACACAGAAGTATACTCAAGCAATACAGTCATGTGTATCGATCAAGGAGGTTCTAACGTATAATAATGTTTTAAATTAGCCTGAGCCTTGCAAGGCCAATGCTGACATAGAGTCGACCGTTTGGGATTTATCTGTCATGAAGTTTATATATAATTAAAAAAAAGAATGTCACTGAGCAACTCCTGCACTCCTGCCTCACACATACATCATTTAAAAAAAATATACATTTAATGACGAGTAGTAAACAAAACTGTCAACTCTATGTCAACATTGGCCTTGCAAGGCTCAGGCTGATTTAAAACAGCAGATTGCGTGTTGAGCCATTTTCAACCCATGAAATGCCGATTTTTATAAATTTGGTGTCAATGTCAATATTAACACCAGGATTGATGTGTTTTATTATAGTAGTTATATAATTTAGTTTACGGCTAAAACACGTGTCTTTAATATATAAATAAAATGAAATAGAAATAACCCTCTCAAATTATTTTAACTAATCTCGTAGGATTTAAAAACAAACAGAAACCTAACGCCTTTGGCCTTTCAGATTTAACTGTGTACCCTCTCAACCTTTCGCCTACATTTTCTCTCTGTTCTTTGTACTGTACAGTATATCGTCACATAATAATAATAATAATAATAATGCATCAGTTTTATATGGCGTTTTTATAGTACACAAAGACGCTTTACAGAGGAAAAAACAGACAAAAACATGGAGGCAAACAGACATGACAAGTACAAATAAACATGCTCCACTGTTTCTTCTACTTGGTATTGATCACATTTTATTGATAAGTTTCTTGATAAACAACGACGTACAGGGACGTCATGACGTGGTGTAGTTCTGTAGTTCTTACAGCGGATGTCGCTGTCGGCGCTTTTACAAAACACCGCCGACGGTGCGTCACACATCTGAAGACAGTCACCCCGCCAGCGGCGCCATTTTCACTGTTCATTCATTGGCATCGAGGCCCACCGTTTCTCGGGTAAGTTTTAGGATTTCAGCTTTGAAAGGGCGGATTTATCACGATTTAAGTGGCCGGCGTTAGCGTTTAACTCCTTTACTGTTATCCCGTTTTGAAGATTTCCGGAAACGGGTTGATTTAAATAGCAGCCCAATGCTCGCTAGTTAGAAGTTACCTAACATCCAAGATAGCTAATGTTAGCTAGCGTTTTCTTGCTAGGCTAACCCAACGTTAACTCAATGTGTTAGCCAAACACACTAGCAACGCCGCTAAAACCGAAACATTCAATGTCCAGGGAAACATTGCGAATCACGAAGAGCCCGTATACACTTAAATACAAATGCATTAACTTAATATAGTTATAAATGCTACCTAGCTGTTCTGGCACGGAGCTAATGTTTGCGTAAAGCCAGCGATTCTCTAACATTAGCACGTCGCTAGCACGTCATGAGAGCATGTTTACTTGGTAATCGAAACCGAGAAATGACTTCAGATCCCAATGTTTGGTTTTTAAGACGTGGGAGTTTTGGTAGATCGCTAAACGGCTCCTAGGATAAAAAAAAAAAAAAAACATGTCAGCGGTGACAACTGGGTTAGACGACCCCCAAAATAATTCAATAACTTAGCTACGATGTTAAAGTAGCGTTTGGGTTCCAGGCGAAGTTGACTACGCAGCCTGACCGTGCCGCTCTTTTAGTCTTTATATCTCTAGGAACTGGCTCGAATCAGGGGTAATAAGAGCAACCTGCTCCAATTTGGTGCAGTTATGGAAAGCATTTTTTAGTTGCTTAGGTTTGGGGTGCATAATTACCCCCCATTGTCTAACAAACGTTAACGTTTCTCTCTAGGAACCACATGCAAATCTCGCACTTTTGCGTGCTTATATAATATACCGTGTTTTTTTAGGCTACAGATCCAACTATTAACCTACGTAATTTTGATCGGTCTGCTTTGACCTAACATTGGAGGAACGTGGGAAAGGAATTGCATCAAGGTAAAACCAGTAACTTCATGCAAATCCATAATTGTTCAGTCTAAAACCTCCACCACTTAACCCAGGAGCAATTTAAAGACTTATTTCAAAGGTTCCTTGACCCAGCTTGTGGGCCAATGTCAACCGGCCTTGTAAAAAAAAAAAAAAAAAAATTAATTGCTAACAACATTTTACACTGTAAAAATAGGCGTATTTGCTAACAAGCATTTGTCATGACCTTCTTCCAGGAAAACCTCAGTTGGGATTTCATCATGGTGAAAATCTTTGTTGGTAATCTTGCCTCAAGTACCACAGCTGAGGAGCTTCGCAATCTCTTCTCAGAATATGGTAAAATTTCAGAATGTGACATTGTCAAGAACTTTGGCTTTGTGCACATGAACAGCATGTCTGAAGCTGAGGAGGCCATCCGCAACCTGCACCACTATGAACTAAATGGTGAGCGAATGAATGTGGAGATGAGCAAAGGTAGGCCTAAGTCCACCACTAAGCTCCATGTCAGCAACCTTGGCGAAGGTGCAACTAATGAAGACCTACGGGCCAAATTTGAGGAGTTTGGCACTGTGGTGGAGTGTGACATAGTGAAGGACTACGCCTTTGTTCACATGGAGCGAGTAGAGGACGCCATGGATGCCATCGATAAGCTGGACAACACAGCCTTCAAAGGTGAACTCTCGGGCAGGGGAGAGCTTGTAATCTGTGCTATCTCTAGATACGAATTTGGATTCCCTTTAGTCGGCGTAGCGCTCGCGTGACGAGTAACAGCCACTAGCTCGTGTTTTTCAACATAAAAAGAGTGGATAACCTTTTATGCCTTATTTGACAAGATGGACAGAAAGTAATCAATTGTAAGATTGGCCCATTCAGTTCTGTAGCCATCGTCATTGTAACCGGTGATTTAAGCATTGGCGTTAAATTCGCTGCAGGTGGTTTCGCTTCGCTCAGTGATATCGGTGAAGTTAATTTAACGTTTTTGTAGTCGGTAAGAACCTTTCGTGTCAGAACCCAACGGTCTCATGCGTGTCTTCTCTCTCCTCACAAGGCAAGCTGATGAACGTACAGCTGTCCACCAGTCGGCTTCGCACTGCCCCAGGAATGGGAGATCAAACCGGCTGCTATGTCTGCGGGAGACAGGGTCACTGGTCGAAAGACTGTCCAGTCGGTCGGAACGGTAGCCACAGTGACGGCATGAGGGGTCGCAGCGGCCGGGTCCTCCCACGGGGTCCCCCAGGTTATGGCAGGGGCGGCTATGGGATGGCCAGGGATCCAGCATCTGATTACATGGGTGGCTCTGCGTATAATCGAGCTAGTTACCTGGGTGGTCTTCCGCCTCCCCCTCGTAGGCTTAGCTACGGGTCTGAGATGGGAGAGAGGTACGCTAACAGAGCACCAGGCTCATTTATTGAGAGGTCACCAGCTTACGACCGTGACCGTTTCAATAGCAGTGTTGACTATTATGAGAAATACAGAGCACGCCCTTATGGTTCAAGCTATTTCGAGGAACGCCGTCTCCCCTATCTCCCCCCTCCCCCACCTCCCTCTTCCTCCCTCTCAAGGCTCTCCACCAACATAGATCCATACGACCGTCGGCCACTGCCTCCGCCTGCGTCGGGTGCCGCATTCTATCCACGAGACCGCAGCCCGATCAGACGAGTGCCGGTCACCTCGGCGAGCTATACCTACGAGCGCTCAAGACTGTCACCTGTGACTGCTTCCAGAAGCCCCTCCTATGCCGTCGCGCGACCCGCTGCCCCACGCTTTACGCCTTATTAAAGCCACACTGCAGAGGTGAGCAAAATAGAAGAATATGACGATTTTTTTTTAAAGATCTCCCAACAATGAGACGTCTACTGTAAAACAGTTATGGTCAGTGGGGCCTGGGATCTCAAAATACGGTTTAAAAATATTTCCAGGCTCCCGAGTCCTTTTTAGCTGTGCTGTGGATCGTGACACCGAACCCTGTCTCAAAAAGGGAATGCTTTGCTCTCTTTCTAGGTGTGTTTGTGAACTGCAGGACTTTTCCTTTGCCGTCATTTCTCCGAGCTGCATGATTCCATCGTTCAGTATGATGTGCCGCAATTCAAAGCGTACGAGATGCGATCGGAAATTGGCGTGGGCATCTTCCCTGGCACCCGTGGTGCCAGTTGCCTGCAGATGAATCGTCCTCTTTGAATCATTGAATCAATCCACATTCACGTGAACATACTTCTTTTACAGTTTTCAATATGGATTATTTGAAATTTTGAACCGCACTGTTTGTATGACATCTATAATGTACAGTGATAATTTACTCGCTTGCTCTGCAGGATTTCAACTATTTTTAGTCGTGTCTCGCTATTTTCATTTTTATACCCGTTTCTTCCTCACATAAAGCAAGTTGTTTAAGCACGTGTAACTTGTCAGAAAGGTAATTTAGAGAAATGACTTTCATAAAGGCTTATTAATACTTACTTAAGTTTCTCTGGTTGGAGACTGGGTTATCATATGGGTTGCTCAGTGCAAAAAAACCCCTCATTTTTTGTGGTCTTCCCCCTCAAACACGCATGTCCATGTCTTTTTCTTTCACCTGAGAACATTCTGGCCAGTTGCATTGGCATGGGTTAAGCCTAGTACTGAGGAGAGCTTAATATGTACATGTAACTGGCCCTCGATGTCACTGTTTGAGCATTAGACTGTTACTACATGGTCTCGTGCTTTGTTTTGAGATTGTCATCCTTAAGCAGATAGTAACTCAAACATTCCAGCCTTTTAATTGATTTTTGGCAAATTTTGTCTGTGACTTCTGAATATAAAAAGTCATCACATTGGGTCAGTTGTCCTCTGATCTGAAAGTCAGAATGCTTTAATTCTAAATACGTGAAGGATAATTCTGGCCATTTTCGACCTGGACCTCATTTCCCTATCTTTTCCTATAATGGCGATCAGCTCTGACCAAAATCTAATAATTTCCCTCGTTATGGCAGTACTTACAGACTTTGTACGCATTAGTCTCCAATACTGTTCTTCAGGGCAATCGCAAACTCCAAAACCAATCCCAAAATCACCCAAAACATGGCCTTTTCAGTGACACTCATCCTGCAGTGAGTGCAGTCTGTACAAAACATACATGTCTTGAGATATTTTTTAATAACATCTGTACAGACGTATCATTGCAGGATGAGTGTCATCTTGGAAAGGCCATGTTTTGGGTGATTTTGGGATCAGTTTGCGATTGCCCCGAAGAGCAGTATTGGAGACTAGCGCACCCAGTCAACTGAGACCGTAAGTACCGCTATAATGAAGCAAATGGTTACATTTTGGTCAGAGCTCGATAGTAAAAAATAGGGAAATGAGGTCCAGGTTGAGAATGGCTGGAATTATCCTTTGATACTCTTTGATGTTTGGTGACACCAAAACAAGAATGTAGGCTGATGTTTTTACATGATGCAAGCAAATAACATCTGTTATGTGGGCCTTTATGACTGTATTTTGTCTCGCTCGCAATGTTTCCAACCTTGCCCATAGCCGACAACAACAAAAAAAACTTTTAGCCTAATTTTTAGCCTAGGATGGATGTTGATAGCAAAAGTATACATGCAATACAGCAGTAGTAGATGAAGAAATGTGAGGCAGAACTCAGGGCTTGGGCTGTATGTCATTAGGCACTTGTGTTGTTTGGTAGGGGTGCCTTTGTAAGTTTTGAATCTGGGTGGAGTTGAAGTTTGTATTTTTCATACTAGCTGTGTTAGCTACAGCATACAGTATATGTCGAAAATGCATATGGTTTTTAATAAACCCAGTTATTTTGGTGACACCCTGACATTTTTTATTTGAAAATTGATTTGACTGCACCAAATAAATGTTTCTGTTGGTTAGATGGGGGGCATTTTTAACACTTATTACTTTTAACAAAAATTATTAAGGAATTAAAAACCCATAAAATAATATTGTCAATAAGGAAGAGTTCGGTTTTAGAATAGGTTAATTTCAAGGGCATTGATTTTAACCTCAATATTTTCCCCAGAATTTTCTCAACTGGTGGTCTACTATTTACTTAATAAAATCTTAATTAAGGCCAATACAAAACAAAGCCTCTAAGGTTGGATAGACCGCTCTACATATTATAATGCATTTTTAACATGCAAACCTTAAGTCACCTTTTAGCTGCCCTTGGGATATGTCGTCACTACAAAACTTTCATTTATAATTTCCACCGCAGCCTCCATAATTCTTGACTGGGAAAGAGGTAGAAAAAGAAAACCTTGCTAAACAAAAGAAATACGACCCCAAATCACCGAGATGTCAATTCGCACGGGACTAATATCACATGACCTCTGTGTTTGGTGAAGTGTGGTAGGTAATTTGCAGTGGAATTTTTACTTTACAAATTACAGACATGGCAGGTTCGCACGGGATTGAGATCACAGATGAGCTCCGCAATTACTAGAGGTCTCCAGGTAATACTAGTCACGTGTGAATAGGGCTTTACTTGCATTATTGTCTGGGTGTGTTCAAAATATGGCTGTCCTGACTTTTTTTATTTTTTTTTTTTAGATACCCCAGTATTGATGGTTAATTGTTCATACATTCAAAAGGGTATAGCTGCCAGTGTAGCAACTCAATGTAATGAAATAATTTATTACATTATGAGAAAATTATTACACAATCAACTTTGCAAAAATGTTTGAGTAATGTAATAAATTCCACACATAGTATAATAACCTTTTTAAAAGGGCATTGTCCTTGAACCCTTCTAGAGTTGCATTAAGTGCATGATGCAAGCAGCATATTTATCCAATTCAATTTTCAATTTATTTTGTAACTTGTACAAGAACATTTTACAACCATGAATGCAACAACAGATATTGAGCAGAATGTCCAGGGATGGGTGCAGTCGAGATGCTCGACCCTAGTGGTTTAAGAAAATAAATTTTTCCAATACATTTATTCTATTTGGGACCATCCAAAAGATGTATGCCGAAGTATAAAAGCTGCTTGATGCAGGATGCAAGGCCACTGGTGCGCCCAGCTCCTTTGTACAGCCTAGCAATGCTGATGCAGCAGTCTTCGACCTTATCAAGTTGCAAAAGTGTCGGGGCCAGCATCAGAGCCAGTATCGGCGCTAGAATCTGAGCCTGACTGGCTCAAAAACTGTCTGAAAACATAATGGTCCCCATGACCTTCAGCAAAGTGGCCTAGAATCAGCAATGGCAGACTTTCATTGTAGTGACCACATGGGGATTGATGTTGCATCCTCACCCAGTGTTGATGGTCATAACCTGCGCATTGAATACTCTAGAACTATGGAAAATGTGGAACAATGTTAGTGAAATGTTTTTATAAAATTCCAAAAATCTAAAATTGCTCTTGTGGAGGTATAACAAAAAAATAACAAAGAAATGCAAGTTATCTTTGGAAATAGGCACAACATATAGAAGCAAAGTGTTTTAGCACTTCAAAATAGTTCAAACTGTATGTGTGGTCCCTACTGTCAAAAGTAAACATTTTTGCAAAATTAAAAAATAGAACTTACTTCTCAGAAGTCACTCTTTGGTAAGAAAAATAATGTTAAAAAGCCTTTATTAAATTGGCATATCAAGACAGACGGCAACGCGGTTTGACTGGAAGGTCTTCGTCGGGGCGGGTGAAGGAAAGGGT
>OMKK01000929.1:0-13531 GCA_900302305.1 Polymixia japonica | reverse complement strand
TGTTCACTTAGATTTGAAAAGACCAATCAGAAAAGTGTATTGTAGATATTATAAATAAATTATAGACTACAAGATATCCACTTGCATCGTGCACTTTTTGTAACACTAGAAGAGTTCCTATGCTCAAGGACAATGCTCTTTAAAAATTATTACACTATGTGTTGAATGCATTACATTATTCTGCAAAATGTTTTACTATGTCCACAATATAACACTTTTATCAAAATTACTTAATGGTAGCACAAAGAGAAATGGTTAATATAAGGAAGAAACTTGGGGGTGACACCGGAATATTGGCAGATATGAGTGTAATGGAAATGAATATTGCTTGCTGGAGTTTGCCAATCAAGAGTCTAAGAAATGAGCTTTGACGTAAGCGTAATATAGTGTCCATTTGTGTTAGTACGCATATGTATAGCCTGTTTCGAAGTTGTTTTTGTGGTGGCGTATCGTGTTGTACTGAACTCTACAACGACCCCGTCTCCCTTTAAAATTGCACTAGTCAGCCCATAGAGCCATAGTTATGATCCTGTTGAAGCCAAGGATGCACCATGGGGTGACCATAGTGGTGCAACCATAAAGAAAACGGGCAAAGCAAGAGGCCACGCCTCGGACTAGATGTTTAGGGCATGGCGAGAAAGTTACTTAAAACACTTTTGTTTCGAAGGTGTTCCTTTCACACATATGTACTATTAGTGCTGTGGGATGTCTAATGATTTTTTATTTGGTTCTTGCATTAATTAACTGCTGTACGTAGCATCTGTCTAAAAATGGTAATGAATATTCGTGTCGGGTTATTTATCTGGATGATCTTACACCGTTTGTATGCATGTGCGAGATGTTTTCCCGCCCTACGCGCCGCCATTTGTGGTTCCGCTTTAGCGGACGAGAGTTTCTATAGGGCTGAACGGCGTGTGAGCCATCTTGACACATTAGCCCTAGGGTCTTTGATCGTTAGCATTAGCTTAGCAGCGCCCAAACGACGTTAGCATAAAGATCGAGTCGCCATTTCACGCCCGGAAGGTCGTGACACTCACCGCAACATTATAAGGTACGAATAGAACAACAACACTACCGCACGACGAGACGAACGTAAAAAAAACTGACTGTTAATCAATTGGGGGGGATAACGCAATTTTGAAAGCTTTAACGGCTGCCGGTAACTTAACGTTGTCAATAGCCTCACGTCAAGATGGCTAGCTAGCTCCCGAGTCCTAACAATAAGAACTGCAACGTCCAGGTGCGCTTAGCATTATGACGACTGTGTGGATAAAAACACGATACAAGCGGATTGTACTTGCAAGATTCGAGGTGTTAGGAATTACATTGCCGACTACTATCCAAGATGCACTAACATTACGCTTAAAAAATGCTGCTTGGACGCGTGTTGCTATTGTCTTTCCTAATGGTGGCTAATAATTGAACACTAGCCTGCTAGTATGACATTGGTGCTCGCCTCTCCATCATCGTGGAGCTTAGCAGATTTAAGTAAGGTAGTATTCTGCATTCAGGCTTGGCCTAGTGGATTCTGCTCATATTTCTAATAAGTTATTAAGATAGCATTGTGTATTACATTATGGTTATATTGCAATGCAATACAGTTGTAAGCAGACCACTATCAATAAATGCTGCCCAAGAATACTTTGTGGTATTTGTTAACATAGGTTTTTTTTTTCCAGCAAGGCATTAATCACAACATGCATAAACGCAATACAGGCCGAATATACAGCATGTAAAATTGGTCTTAGGGTTGTTATTTTAAAGGTATAGTTCACCCAAAAAAAGAAAAGTCATTATCTACTCGCCCCCCATGCCAGTCGATGCACCTGTTTGTATGTAAAGTTCCATCTTGGCCTTCTCCCAAACAAATGAAGTGAATGGTCACAGGCTCTTTAGAGTTCTAGAAAGTGCAAATAATGACCATAAGATTCATCCAAACTGCTTGTAAGTGTTGTGAAGCCAAACAATTGCACTGTAAGTCAAAAAGACATTTTTATGCCAGTATTTAGCAAAGTCTTTATTAATACCATTGTTTACAAAAGCGTTCATGCCACGCACCCACCTGCAACCCTACCCATTTCAGTGGGTACACTCAAAAGTACCTTACAATGCTAAGTGTGTTCATATCGAGCTCACGTGAACGCACAATGTATGGTTGTGCGTCAGCATGGACGCTTGCTTACAGAGAATCATTTGGCTTCACAACTTTTGGATTATGCTTCACTCCATTTCATAATGGCGCAGTTTTGCACCAGAACCAATCAGTCTACCATGTTGAATCATCCTGGATACAATCACAGCTGGCCATTCATTGTCATCATCATTGTTAATTACAGTTTAGGGTAGGATGTTTTGGATGTTCCTTTTCTACAAAATAATTTCTCTTTCATTTAAACAAGATTTTCCTATCTCTTCCTGTAGTGAACTGGAAGCTCCACAATGGTGAAAATATTCATAGGAAACTTGGCACCAGACACAACAACAGATGACCTTCGTTCTCTCTTCTGCCAGTATGGAAAGATTGCAGAATGTGACATTGTCAAGAACTTCGGCTTCGTGCATATGGATGACAAAGCCGAGGCAGAGGAAGCCATCCGCAACCTCCACCACTATGAGCTGAATGGCCAGCCCATGAACGTAGAATTAAGTCGCGGCAAATCCAGAGCTTCCACCAAACTGCATGTTGGCAACATTGCCTGCACTAACCAGGAGCTACGGGCCAAGTTTGAGGAATTTGGTAGTGTTTTGGAGTGCGACATTGTGAAAGACTATGCTTTTGTTCACATGGATCGAGTGGAGGATGCCATGGAGGCCATCAGTAAGCTAGACAACACTGCCTTCAAAGGTGAACTCATGGGCAGGGCATGATAGGAATCTTATCCTGGCATATTAGATTGCAAACTTAATTAAGAATGAGTAAACTCATGTTTCCTGTGAATTAACAGGAAAGTTATGGTTACAGCACAGGTAAGTGAGAAATATTAAGGGATAAAGGTAAGCCCAAGAAGGTGTATCAGGCAACGCTGATAGTTTTGTAGTTGCTTAATAATACTTCTAATGGTTAAATAAAGTGGTATAAAATGTATCTTTTTGAGAACGGGGGGTAAAAATGTGATTTGTCACAGCCAATACACTAGGAGACACCGTCATGCCAGGCAACAAGTGTCAGAGTTTAATTATTTAGTATTAACGCAGGCATTATTCCTTATGCGTCTTTTCTTTTTAAGGCAAACTGATGAGCGTGAAGCTTTCGACTAGCCGCCTGCGTACTGCGCCGGGAATGGGAGAGAGATCGGGTTGTTATCGTTGCGGGCAGGAAGGCCACTGGTCCAAAGAGTGCCCTCTAGACCAAAATGGCTACCAGAGAAACGGCTCAGAGCCAAAGTCTGACAGCTGCGGTGCCTTGAGATTCGGTGGGCGTGGTCGCAGCCGAGGTTATCATCCGGGCTTCAGTGGCGATCCAGATTTTGGTGGCAGCTATGCTCCTGTACACGGTTTTACCCGGGGTTCTGGTCACAGCGGAAATGTGGCAGGGTATGGCAGGGGTACGGGCTATGAAGGCGCTATGAGTTACGGGGCGCACCCAGGTTACGGCATAAGCGCTGCGGCTGAACATAGCGTGGCTCGGATGTACGGCAGCGAGGCTGCATACGGGAGCAGCGGCACGCTGTGTGGCGCGGTACCAGCCTTCCCGGTGCGACGGTCGTCTTGTGAGGACAGGGATCCATATGGGGTCGTGGACTTCTACGAGAAGTACAGGGCTAATCCATATGGAGGCAGTTATTTTGAGGATCGCCGCTCCGCTCCCTTGCCTGATCCATCACCTCCTTCCACCTCTGCTATACTGAGGGACCGTCTGCCACCCTCTAGCCTTGACCCATATGAGCACCCTCCCCTCCCTCCTCCACCAGCCCCAATCTCCTCATGCTATGTACGTGACCGGAGTCCAATTCGGAGAGCCCCTCCTGAGGCAGATGGGTATGGGTTTGAGCATTCGCGTCTCTCCCAGATGCCCTCCCTCCCGAGAAGTTCGACCTTTGACCTTCCGCGGGATCCCTATGCGGACCGGGCGCGCTATGCATACTAACCCTTCTACTACATTGCCAGGTGAGAGCTGACTGGCTTTCAGTGGTTAGGATAGCTTATGTGCCATGGCAGTAACTAAAAATGGAACACTAGGTGTTTGATAGTATATCTCATAGATAATAACCAAGATAAAAGTCAGCCCTATGTCTACATGTGCTGTCTGGGAAATAAAAGAATAAAGCCACGTTCAAACTTGCTGATCAAAATAGCCTAAGTGCATGCCCTACAGATTTGAAAGGATGAATGGATTTATGTTATGGTATGCTCTCGTTCCAGGTGATGCCCCAACATGCGGGACAACTAATGCTCAGTTTGACCACCTTTCATTGCTCTCGTTGCGTGTTGTGGCTTGGTCTGATTCTGGGATGTTTTAGCTTAGTATACTGTGTAGGCTTGTTACTTTATAATGTTAAATATCATGCTAGTATATTGTACATATACCATCTAGACATTACATTAGAAATAAAGAATCAATTTAGTGCATGATGCATGTTTTTAAGGTGAGTCCCATGATTATATCAACAAAAATAAATAAATTCTCTTCAGCATCATCTTAATCTGTTACCGGAATTATTTTTGTTTTGTGTTGTTTGTTTGCCACTTTAACAGACCATTGAGGTGTACAAATGTATCCTTTCTATTTGACATGTAAGGCAGTGGCAAAGAAGAAAAGTGTGATGAACAAACTTCATATTGTTTTTTTGTTTTTTTATTGTGCACCATTTATGTAAAAAAAACAAAATTTGCTGGCACAAAACTTATGTGAAATTAAGATGGGAAAAACCCTTGTTATAAACCTGAATTGTCAGATATTTTGCAGTAGAGACATTCTTGTGATTTTAATTTTTAACCCTGCAATGATTATCAGGTTTCACTTTTTAAACATTTATATTTGTTAATAAAGGTTGTTTTTTTTAAATACAATTTCACATTGTGTATACTGTGTGGTATACTATAGATGTCACCAAATTCAGTGTTGTAGCAGTGTTTACATAATATGTAGAACTACTTATAGTTAACTTGTTTACAGAGGTAAGTATAATTGGATGTTTTTGTTGCAGCACAAAGTGGATATTTACTGACCATTTAACTAGACTACTGTAAATTAAAGTTAAATTTAAAAATGACCCACTGTTTTCTAATGTAGGTCTTATTCATTTAATGTTGCATGGTGTGCATACTGTTACTTGCATCAAGTAACTCAACTATCACCAGTAGCGTCAATAAAGGCATAACTTAATGACAACATTTCCATACAAACACATGAGGAAATGTTAATGACTTGGCAAACCAAGGATTTTGTAAGCGTTTTGTCAGTATAAAGACTGGTGTTCGATTTTCGATTATGGGCATCTTGGGAGATTGACGAAAGCTCCTGACGTGATTGACAATTTAGCGATTCAGTCAACTTTAAACAAACCGAAGACAGACAAGGGAGAAAATAACTTCGCGTCCAACAGAAGAAGACTTCTCGTTAGGGGCGGGACTTGTCTCAGCCAATAGCAGAGCTTCACGACGCAGCGGGATCATCCTTTGTGGTTTTGTGCCGGGCGCCATTTTGATGATCGCAACAGAGCAGGCGGAGAAAGGTTGTGCGCCGATAGAAAGATTTATACATTTGCCCAGATATTTATTAATTTTTTTTAATCTAAGCCTACGATAGGTCCCGATTTTTTTGACGAAGACTTAAGAAGTTTCGGCATATTGGGGGGAAATGGCCACAGGAGCAAACGCAACCCCGTTGGGGAAGCTGCATCCTAGTATCGGCGCTAAGCGGGGTTTCGACGCTGGGCCCGGTGCTGGTAACGGACTGATGCCGACCCCCGGGCCGCCTTCCGTGTCCTTCCCCTCGCTGCAGAGCTTTCAGCCCCCGATGCCAAACGTGACATTTCCGCAACCGCACCCGTTTAACGCGGGGACCGGTTTTCCTACACCGACTCAACAGCCGCCTTTAGTGGCCGCAATGTCCAAAGCAGGTAAGGTTTTAAGAGTTTGGGCGACGACCGGGTTTACAGTTTTGTTGACTAGTGCTAATGTGTTAAAGCTAAGCTATCAACAGTAGCTAGCTAGCTAACGTGGATTTAAAGGCCGAGTGTCACGAAATGGATACGCCTAAACGTAGGATTGGGTGATATGGTTGAAATCAATAGCACGATATTATATTGATATATATTGATCTATATCATGATATGGCTTATGCACGCAAAATCACGTGTTAAATGTTCAAATCGACGCGCAACGCATTGAACTGCATGGTGATATGTGTGGTTTCAAAACAACTGAAATGTTCGAGCGTCCTTTCGGTTGTTTTTATACTTAATTTTGATTTTTTTTTTTAATACAATTTGCTTGTTAATCAATCTAAACAACCGAGTTGTGCATAACGGTACACAATATCACCACGCTATGATTTCACCGAACGACGATGCGACGATATTGAATTACTGCCCAGCTCCTTAAACTAGCAACTGAATGTTAGCAGACGAGCTAACCCATTTCCATATTTACATCGCTTATTCTGGCCCAATGATAGAATTAACACTTTATTCTTGTAAGTAAGTAACTAAAAGTTTATTTCTATAGCACCCCTCCCAGCACGAATGCACAGAGTGCTTCACAAAGGATGAAAATCATAAAGTGCAAACAATAAAAACAAAACACAATACAGAAAAGATTAAAAATACAGGGCAAAGGGTAAGCTATATAACAGAGAACGCTGTCTTGTGTTGTGATTATCGTGAAGGGGAAATGTTCCAACTTATGGTAGCCTCAACATACTTTTTTTTTTCCCTGACAGATTTTGGTCAGAAGAAACAGAGGAAGAGGAGTCGCTGGAGTAGCGAAACACCTGATCAGAAGACAGTCATACCTGGCATGCCCACTGTCATTCCTCCTGGATTGACCCGAGACCAAGAGAGAGCCTATATAGGTAAATTGAGTGTATCTGTTGAACCATGATTGTAACTAGTTTTCTTTTTAGAGTTGTCTTTTTAACCTGATCTCTGTGTGAGTTTGTAATAGCTTCACTACACTGCATTACGGTATAAAATTTACACATGTTTGCTGAATTTCCAACAGTTAGAGTTCCCTTGAAGTATTCACAACATTACAGTATAATAGGTTTAACCTCTACATCCAAGTACCCAAACTTGCAAATACAACCACATTTACAATTTCCTGAATAATTTCTTTCACATCCTAGTTGTAAAGTAAATGCAATAGTCATTGCCTTTAACTATTGAAATTCAGCAATCAAATCAAGTGAGCCACAAACTTAACTTGTTGATGATGTGTTAATAAATGTCATCTCTCCCTAATGGAGTTAAAGTGGTTCTGTTGTAGCAAGTGTTTTTGTGGTCTTAGGGTTTGCATACCATTGGGCACCCATTATCAAGAGGAGAAATAAATGATCAGACACCACTGCTTGCTGATAATTGTCCTGAGCTGCAGGTCACTCACTGTCTTGCCTGTTCCCCTATACATCATCAGTCTTGTTCCCTTGCATGAAGGGTTTACTCATATGTCCTTCTAACATGCTAAATTATGCTTTTTATATTAGTGTAAAGTGTGAGCAATGCTGCTTCAATGGCAAAAGAAATCAATGAAAATATCTATTTAACTTATTCATTGTATTTTTGTGGTGGACCATACTTTTAATTGTGGCAAAGTGGGAGAACACCTGATTATTGCTTAGTCTAGCCCAGATGTTGGGTTGTTGAAAATGCATTCCACAAAATAATGCCGTTAACTGGACATGCCTTCCAGCAGCAGTGCGGCACCAATGTACTGCCTTCATAGGCCCTTGATGGGGTGTTTTGAAGCAGATAAATCCTTTGTCAATAACTGAATTTGTTATTGATGTTGTCCACTCATTGTTAATGGTTGGTCTTCCTTGGTATGTAAACATTCATTTGTGCCTACCTTCTGTTGTCACACTTATCTTTTCCTTTGCTCATTCAGTAGAGCCCCTAAAACAACCCAAGGGAAACGCTATAGGATGAAATCGCTGTGAACCACAATTCACAGGGACTGTATTCATCTCTGAATCCAGAGTAATCATTTCAGTGACCCGTGAATCTCTGTTGGGGGTGGGGGGGGGAATCTTTTCATTCTAAACTTCATAATGTGCATGAGATGAGTGATTTATTTTTCATTCCCTTCTGAATGTAAGATAACTGCTTCAGTGTAACTGTGGCCCCTCAGTTTTAGATCTACGGAGTGCAAACAGTGACTGATCACCTGTTTTAATGTTGGACCATTGAAACGAATAGATCTATTTGTGATTTGGACCTTGCGTGTCCTCCAAATGCCAAAGCCATACAGTATTATACCTAACAGTTTATAGAATAGGTAGGTGGTAGGTGACACTTTGTCTTAAAAAAAAAGTATACTTAAGTCAGTTTAAAAAAATAATGGATTGGCTGGCATTTTTAGGAACCCTGGTCCAGTCATCCACTGACATGTTACCATATGTTATGTCATGTCTGGGAAAGTCGGTTAGCAATCTTATTTAATTGATCCAGAGCCGTTGGGCCCTCTGAAAGTTAAGGCTTGTTATTAACTCTAGAATGCATTATTTAAATTTGTTAATTTGATGTTATAATTTTCTCCACCAAGGAGTAAGGGTTTTCATGGTCTAGAATAATTCTGATACTGAGGGGTTCTTTTTATCTCCCCTTGTTTTAAATGAAGTGATCCATCATTTGCTGTAATCATGTCTTTGCCACAGTTATGAATGAGACAGTGCTCTAATTTGTGTGCACTGTCTCTGTGATGTTGTTGTGGTAACCACATTTCTCTCCATCCTTGTTTTTCTTTCCTAACCTGAATTCTTCCAGTCCAACTGCAGATCGAAGACCTGACTCGTAAACTGCGTACAGGAGACCTGGGAATCCCTGTTAACCCTGAGGACAGGTCGGAAAAAGATTAAACCCACGAACAGTAACATTTTATCTACCTTCTTGACGTTTCTTTTGAAGAAAAAAAAATGTTGATTCTCGGTATATTAGTAATACGTAGCCTAAATCTCAGAATGTGTGCTAGTATTACCTGAACTTTATAATAACGTAGCTAGATACCCCCTTGTGGAATGGCTATATTACTTAGAGCTTTGTTAACCAGGTTTTTGTCCCTAGATAACATCTAGTACTCGATTGAATGGCAATAGTTATAGATTGAGCAGTCAGATTGAGTCCTGGAACATTTAAGTTCGGTGAACTTACTAGATACATTGTTCATCATAAGACAGAATGTAGATGTAGTTTGCTTAGTTTCCATATGCTTTGTCAGCTTGTGTTAAATTGACGTAGGTACATTATTACAAGAAGGCTGATCTAGGAAGGGATAAACATTTTTTCTTTTATCACTCCTGTTGCATATTGTTTTGTTAGGTTAGGGTGGTGATTCAGAAATGTCTGACAGGTGGTTTTGTCAGAATTTGGATATAACTAGATTTATTAGGTATATAGGTCAATAATTTTGAATTTGAGTTTAGGTGTATTTCAACTGGGGCAATTTGGCAGGTGATTTGAAATTCTATTGCAAAATGGAATGAAATCTATCTTTATGGTAACGCAATGATTTGTCCCTTTTTTATGTTTACTTTTCAACTTACATGCCAACTTGACCCTTTTCCTTATTGCCTCCATTTAAGCTTATCAGTCAGTATGCATCTTGGTTGTTTAAAATTCTGCACTTGTATTGGTATGTGTTTGAACTTGAGTGGTGCGTGTCAATGGATGAATGCACTATTAATGATTCATCATTAATGTATGAAGATATTTTTCCTTAACTTTGAAGCAGGTTTGATCCAATACTTCTGTATCTACATAATCCTTATTTAACCTCTTGTTAGCTGTTTAGTTTTAGTAGTCCTGTTAAATTGGCATTTTTGGAAAAATCATGTTTGTAACTCGTCAAGAGACTGAACAGATAAAATACATAATTCACATCAATTGATGTTACTCTAGCCATTTCAGTTATTCCATTGGATATTTAATTAATTTTGTAACTTAGATGGTAAACATTTGCCAATGATGATTATTAACCTATTGGTTGGTACATAGCAGCAACCCATGGCAACAATTCATATGCTTTACTTGAGACTTGACAAAAAATTATAACCGTTGGATGTTTACCATGGTCATTAATGGTTTTCCCATGATGTGGCTTCCAACATTTCCACCCAGGGGGGTTTTTCCAGTTTTCCGCGTGGACTGTTGGGCTTTGGAAGAGAACTCCCAGAATCCTGTGTATTCTGGAATGGCAGTTGCCATCCTATAACATAGTCTCCATAAGGATCTATTCCCGCAGGAAATGGCATTGCTCTCAAGATTGTGTGAGATTTATCTTTGTTAGTTAGAGTCCCTGTCGGCTGTATATGGTAATAGCGTTTCTTATAATAATCTTAATCAGACATTTTCACAGCGACAAAAAAAAAGTTGATTCCAGGACACTTATAAATTACACCCCACTCTAACATGAAACAAACAACCGGGGGGTGTTTCAGGTTGTCACCGTTGGAAGTTTCAAGCATAAAAACAAAACAAAAAAAAAATCTCTTTTTTTTTCCTACTCTTACTTTCTGAATTATCAAGTGGTCACAAATGTGGCTCTCTGAGGGGAGAGCTTAGGAAAAGGTGAACATCTAATCTTGATTCCTTTTCTCTAACCCAAATTACCCCACGTCACCCTAACCCTTTTTCAAGCACAGAGCCTCCTTAACGCAGCTACACAGGTTTTCAGCATCCACGGGGAGGTACGGACCTCTTCCGCCACGTCAACACCAGGCAACTCTCAAAGCCAGCGTTTCTGTTTAGGATTGCGAATTTATTTTTTATTTTTTATTTTTTCCTCCTCCAACCTTCCTTTCAGTAGGCCAACAATCCTGTATGCAGGTTTAGTTATGGCCATTTTTTTTTTTTCTTTATGGTGGATGCCCCTCCGGTATATTGGTTTAATGACCACTATACATCTTTGGCTGCCCCGTTTTTGACCTGAAATTGTGTGATAAATGGGACTCTTGGCCTATAAAATGTGCAGAGTTCCTACATAATTTCATTTTCTGTTTGAATTGATTGCTCTTACATTGGCATGTGTCTCTTAGCTAGCCTATCTAAGGAGAGTACATTTGTTTATCTCCATAGCTCCATACTCAAAGTAACCCCTTTTAAGCACCGCTTAAGACATGTCATTGCTATTATCCAACTGATCTTCTGAAGAGTTTAACGCTTAAAAGACCTAGATAGCTATAGGGAACCTGTGTGACTGTCACTGGCGTAGTTCCACTTCTAGAGAGATGCTCATGGTTGCCTTCCTGTCTGTTCTCTGCCATGGTTCTCAGGTCTCCCTCTCCAGAGCCCATCTACAACAGCGAGGGCAAGCGGCTGAACACGCGAGAGTACCGCACGCGCAAGAAGCTGGAGGAAGAACGTCACTCCCTTATCACCGAGATGGTGGGACTTAACCCAGAGTTCAAACCACCTGCAGACTACAAGTATAACTCGCTTTTCCTTATTTTTGCCTGTTGCGCGACTAGCTTGAAAGAATACATTCACAGGTTGACGAATGCGACCTGCGATCAACCCTTGCATGAGGGGATTGGTGACAGGTTTTACCCCATGTTCAGTTTATGATGATGATGTAGCGCGCACTCGTCTTTTTGCCTATACAAGAATATTAGTGGCATTAATTTCTGCTGTACTGGTGCATCGTAGTTTTAATGTACTTATTGTGCTTGTCCTCTGCAGGCCCCCAGCTACCAGAGTCAATGACAAAGTCATGATCCCCCAGGACGAATACCCTGAGATCAACTTTGTTGGTTTGCTGATTGGGCCGCGGTAAGTTGGATGGTCATAGTGGTCTCATAGCATAGTCTCCATAACTCCATGGTACTTTTTGTAAGTTTGGAGAGCCTGGTGTTGGAGTATTCCTATAATATTCCAGCGCAGACCATCTCAGCAATTACCGACAACAAGAAAATAAGCCCAGGTTTGTGTCCTTCCAGTGGTAACACCTTGAAGAACATTGAGAAGGAGTGCTGTGCCAAGATTATGATTCGTGGCAAGGGCTCCGTGAAGGAGGGCAAGGTGGGCCGTAAGGACGGACAGATGCTGCCAGGGGAGGACGAACCCCTCCATGCCCTGGTCACTGCCAACACGATGGAGAACGTCAAGAAAGCTGTGGAACAGGTTAGCGCGCCGCAACCTCTCTGTTGTCTGTAGTTGATGCATCATTCTCAGGGCTGCTTATCCAAGCCTGTTCTTTACCTTTGATTGCTTCTGATGTTTCTGTGAGTGTGTGAATTCCCCGTTTTGCCATTTGAAGTTATATTTAATGTACATACTGACTGTAAAAAAAATGTGTCAACAGATCCGCAACATCCTGAAGCAGGGTATTGAGACCCCTGAGGATCAGAATGACCTACGTAAGATGCAGCTCAGGGAGCTCGCAAGGCTCAACGGCACCCTGAGGGAAGATGACAACAGGTAGGCCAACGAGTCTTTAACGCGTGGATTTCCACAAGGGGTTGGACATCATGACTTCACGGGACCTGTCTCTTCAATATTAGAGGCTGAATCTGAATCTAGAGTTTCTGGAATGTGTTGCCGTCCTTGTTTCTATGGCGTCTACCGTGTCTATGATGCTTCCTTTTCTGTTTCTAGGATTCTTCGTCCATGGCAGAACTCCGAGCCACGCAGCATCACCAACACAACCCTCTGTACCAAGTGCGGTGGAGCAGGCCACATCTCCTCTGATTGCAAGTACACAAGGTAAATAAACAATTGAGCTTACAACAAGTAAGGTCACGTATTTACGTGAGCTTTTCCCTTCAAACGCGAGGTGATTGAGATTCTACGTTTGGTGTTCAGGTTACATGTTTTTTACAATCTCTGCTGTCTTGTTTTTTCTAGTTCGTTTGCTGCCCATAGAACTACTGGTGGTGAGCCCCCTCAGTCAGCCCAAGACAAGGCTCGTATGGACAAGGAATATCTGTCCCTCATGGCTGAGCTGGGAGAGGCCCCTGTCCCCTCATCTGGTGGAGGACACTCCAATAACCACGGAGGAGGTCCTCGGGGCTCCGGACCCAACAATAACCAGCCACCACCGGTCAGTGCCTGTCGCAAATTATTCCCTAAAATGTTGGAAGGGATGACTGTAGCCTAAATTAAATGACAACTAAAACAGCTTCCAACCTGTTCCTGACTAAATGTCTCACCTGTTTTTCTGCAGCAGAATCGACCTCCTTGGATGAACTCTGGCCCATCTGAGAGCAGGAACTTCCATGGCATGCACGGTGGGCCAGGTGGCCATGGGGGACACCACAACTTCCCTCCCCCCATGCCTAACATGGGAGGCCCCCCGATGCCCCCCAACCCTAATGGTCTGCCCCCTCCCTGGATGCAGCCCCCACCTCCCCCCATGGGCCAAGGTCCAGGACATCACG
>OMKK01000928.1:5377-19033 GCA_900302305.1 Polymixia japonica | reverse complement strand
CAGATTTTTCTCCCTTTTTAAACAACTGTATAGTCTCCTGAAGTTTGAACTTCCTGCATGTGTTCAAACTCCAAACTATTTGGATTTAGTTTGCTGTTATTTTTGCGTACAGTCATTAAGCGGTGTTGTCTGGTTGTTTTACAAGTTTCGACTGTGTGTGTGTGTGTGTGTGTGTGTGTGCAGAAAAAAACAGATCAGTTAAGGTGTGTACCGTGAACGCTCAGAGCTCAAATCCAGCTCATGACCTTCAACACATACCATCCCATCTTGCTCCAAGCTTATCCTCTCCTCTATGCTATCTTATCAACCAAGAGTGCTGCCGTGAACTGAATCCTAAGTAATGATATTCTTTAGAATAGATATAGAATATATATAGAATAGATAGAATACAGAATCATGAACAAAAGGTGAAACCACACCATATGATCCAACTTAACGAATCCCAGGGGGGCTTTGTGAGGGCATACATCAACAGACGTTAAAACACCAGAAAGACTGACTGGTAACTTGGTAAAAGACTGACTTGGTAGCGAGATAGCTTTTGTTTTTCCACAACAAGGAGGATGCATATTTTCCTACAGTTGAGGACTGATGAACACTAGTGTCCTTTTAGTGGATGTTGGAAGAGGAACTGGAAGGTCCCATGTTGAGAGTCATCTCCTCTTTGTCTTCCTCTATCTCTGTCTCTCTTTCCCCTGTATTCTTTTATCTCTGCCGACCCCTTCTCCCGTCTCCCATCACCCCTTTCTTTCACCCTCTCACTATTCCGTCCGTTTCCATCCTGCGTTGCAGAGCGACATCGTGGATTTGATGTCACGGTGTGGCATGACCCAGAGGCAGATCCAGACCTGGTTCCGTCTGCGTAGAAACCAAGACAGGCCCTGCCACACCAAGAAGTTTGGCGAAGCTGCGTACGTGCTTCCTTTAGCAAATCATTCTACCCATTATAAGCCTCGCATTGTTAAAACCCTGCAGCTTTCTCTCCAGGACACTTCCTTCAGCGCCCGATGTAACATATAGATAACTGCCAGAAACAATAATCCCCCAAAAAATCCCCCCAGCACTTGAAGCCAAAGTTACCACGGCAACAAACGAGACTTCCTTAATAGTGTTCCGTTTCAAAGGGAATGTTTCCTGATCTGTTTGTACGACAATTTGTTGTCTAAAACGCTGTATCTTTTTTACAGCTGGAGATTCTTCTTCTACTTCACAGCCTTCGTCGCTGGACTCGCCTGTTTGATTGACGTGAGTTCTAGTGTGAATGCACAATACATAATAATAATAATATAAAACTAATGTTTTTCCTCAAAACTATTCTTCTTCAGGTGATTCGGTGCTAATCGCAATACTACAATAACGTATGCTCACATCGCTGTCCTTGTATAGGTTGTTACCTATACAGCAGGTGCTTGAGATAATGGGAAGACTCTCTCTGTGTGTCTCTCTACAGGCACCCTGGTTCTGGGACCGTAGAGAATGTTGGAGGCTTTACCCACTACAGGTGAGAACATCACCTCATCTCTTCTTCTTGGCTTATTTGAGCGCGTCTTATTACAGTTTGTATCATCTCAGTTCTTGCTTTTGGGTCTATAGCTGAATGCATTTTTACCATTATAATAACTTAAATTTATATAGCGCCTTTCATGAGACCCAAGGTCGCTTTACAACATATAACAATCAACAAATAATAATACAGATAGACAACAAGAGGGCTACAAACAGAAAAGGACAAGGACAAGTAGATTGAAAACTGACCCTAGAGGAAGAGGGTTACATTTCTCTTAAGGAAGTCTGGGAAATAACAGAATCTTAGTTGGCCATGTAGATTGAATCAGATATTATTTTCTGCATCGTTTCTTCCCTCACCTGCTAATCACGTTACATTATTCTTATCCTGCACCGCCACCGACAGCATTGTATGACATGAGTATTTATACACTTCGACTTGGCTCTCTGTTCTGCAGTCTGCACTCAACTTTTCTACACAAGGTTAGAGTAGGTGTAATTGATATGTCTTTCCGCTGCGACAACTAGCATTTGTGACTCACGTGTTTCACATGCAAATGTTGACTATGTTAGATTAACATGTTATGCAATAAGTTAGATCTATTTGAGACGCTGTGTTAGTGGTACAACTAGCAACTAATATTGCTGCATGAAAAATGTTTAATCCCAAGAAACTTCAGTAAGCAGGCCTCCACAGTCAGCGTTGTGGGCCCACTCCTTGTACTACCTGCGCCAGAGGACTGACAAGTGTCTTATAAATAAATGTAGTCTGAGATTGATCGATGCTTCCTCCGCAGCCAGTGGAGAGGGCCCATTACTGGTACTACATGCTGGAGCTGGGGTTCTACTGCTCTCTCCTCCTCCGGGTCTCTGTGGACATCAAAAGGAAGGTGAGATCACCAGCATCCATTTACTAGAGATGTACCAGAACTCACGTACTCCCGTGTAGCCCGCCTACTGCTCGCGTGATTACCTTTAGGTTGTGGTGTTAGAGTATGCTAGCTTCAGCCCGGTCGTACGTCATACTCAGCGAGTTTCACTATCTTCGCTCCTGCTTAAACGTGTAACTTTACCGCACGTGGTTAATGACTGACTGTGAGAGCGGGGGACTAGTGGACGCGAACCATAAAGGAGGACCGTGAAAGGTCGTTTAATAAATCTCCAACCTGCAGCCTACTTTAAATGTGTCATTGACTTTGGCTAGAGATGTTGCATAAAGGGAAGTTACCTGTAAAGGTCATTCTCTCTCGGTGAGTGATTAATGTTGTTGCTCCTTTTGCAGGACTTTAAGGAACAAGTGATCCACCATTTTGCCACCATCTTTTTGCTTAGTTTTTCCTACTGTTCCAACTACATTCGCATTGGCACCCTGGTCATGCTGCTTCACGACTCGTCTGATATCCTGTTAGAGGTAACGTGCGCATCCCCGCATACAAAACAAGGTCATGTAGTCCAAAAGCCCCGGAATTAAAATACTGTACGTTTCACAATATGTAAGCATGTGTTGACTAGAGGATGGCTTCAATCCATCAACCTCTGGGTTATGGACTCAGCACACTTCCACTGTAACATATTCTCTAGATGGGACATAAACCAACAACTAGTGGGTTATGAGTCTAGAATCTTCTCCATTGGGGTACCAGAGCCTTAGCTAGACGGGGGTATTGGACGTTGTGTCACCAACCGTTGTGTCATAAACCGTTGGAGGCCTTTGGAAGCTCTGGCTCTCAGTTGGCGAAGGCTTCCACAGGTTCCAGGCTTGGATCGGGGCTAATGTTACAGAAGAACTATCCACACTGAGACCTCTGTTGTAGCCTGCAGGATGATGAAATCAGCTTAGTAGCCAAGTCATGTGACTTGTAGCCTCCTGATAGCCACTGGTACTGCAAAAGCTAGAGGGAACGTTTGTATACCTGTACACCAGGTCGAAACATGAGGATACATTTGAAATGGGTTAAAATATATATATATATACTGTAAAAAACAAACAAATGTGTGCCAGATTTTTTGAATTCACTTCGATAACCCAACAGATGTGAAAGCCAACATGCTGTGCTAAGACCAACAATAAAAGCACTTATCAGTGACGTCGAAAACTCTGCAAACATGTATTTTGCCTCCGTCTGAACTATGCCTGCGTTGCAGATGTGAATGTCAAATAGATAACCATACTTATACATCACTATCAAAGCAGGAATAATGATGCAATAAATTATGCAAAGTAGATGTGTCCAGCTAATGCTTACTTACCTTTTGGTGAAGGATCCAACCTGTTCATGCTCTTTCTTTGCTGTTACCTCCTGCCGTGGCTTTATATCTTCTCTATTTATGCGAATTACACTTTTCTTAACTCAGTTTAACATCTAAAACATCTATACTGTAGATGGGGAGTTTGCTTTGGGGTTGCTGTTATGAGTTAGAGTTTCTCCTTAATCAGTTTAATCGCTTATGTTGTTGCAGAGTGCCAAGATGTTCAACTATGGAACTGGCTGGAGGTCGACGTGCGACACCCTGTTCGTTGTGTTCGCTGTGGTCTTCCTGGGGACTCGGCTGGTGCTTTTTCCCAGCAAGTAAGGTTTTCTCTAGTGAGGTTTTTTTTCTTCTGTTTTTACCAACAGCGCCGTGGTCATCAATCAGGTCACTCAATGCTAAACAAATGGGTACAGAGTGGGGCGACTTGTTGAAGTCCCACAAGAGAGAGAGAGAGCAACGTTTTTTTTTTTTTATTGTTTATTAAACTTAACTTCTTTGATGGTTTCTAGAATCATCCACACCACCCTAGTGCTGTCCATGGAGGTCTTTGAACCCTTTGCTGGCTACTACTTTTTCAATATCCTGCTAATGGTGTTGCAAGCTCTCCATATCTTCTGGGCCGGTCTGATCTTACGCATGGCCTACAAGTTCCTCTTCTTGGGCAAGGTGAGATTTCAAGTCAAAGTGTTTATTGTCATGTGCATATTATAACACAGGGTCATTCTGAGCAGTGAAATTATTGAGACAAGGGAAGCATCAACTACATAGTAGGCATAGACAAAAAATGTAGAATAGAAATATAAGATAAATCTATATACCAAGTGTTAGGAGAGTCACAAGTAAGGGCAAAAGAAGAGAAAGCTAAATTAACAGTAAAGTCAAATATACGCTTTGGGACCCTGAGAAAAATCCTATAAGATATGTATCTTAGCTTCGATTAGGACATTAGTGAATTAATTTAATGGAAACAGTCAGTATATGATTTACATTACTAGCGTCAAAGATTAGATATCATAAAGCAACTATAATACCTTCTTGACTTTGTAATGAATCTAAGCCTTTATCTGCTTCCGCCTGCAGCTGGATAAAGACGAACGCAGTGATGAAGAGAGTGAGGTGGAAGAGGAAGAGAAGGATGAAGGAGGAGAGTATTGCTGGGAGAGAAGTAAAAACGCCCTCAACGCTAAACTATCGATGCTGACGAACAGTTGTGTCTTAAACAACTTAACCAACCACAGGGCGTCTGTGGCCGACAGGATGCGTAAAACTCAGTAATGTCCCTTGAAGATGTTAAACCATACGTAGCTCCAGTTAAAGTAGTGAATATCATAAGATGGCTTTGATCCATCGACATTTGTGTTGCAAGTACAGAGCTTTTGTCACTTTGCCTTAAAGTCCAACTCCAGTCGTTGTTTCTTCCTGGGGTTTTTTTACTGCCCGTTCGCAAGCGAAGAGCGATGACGAGGGCCGTGTGAACCAAGCACGGCACCGAGCCCTGGCGTCACGTCAGATATCGCTTTTGGCTCTGCTTAGAAAATTGAATTGTCTGCCCAAAATACTTGCAAATGGCCTATATGGATATTTTCAGATTTGATTCATTGCGGGAAGCCATTATCAGCACCAGGATGCATGTATCCGCTCAAAAACAAAAATCAATCAAGTGGGCCTTTAACACCGAATGAGAAAGGCATTGCATGAGGAAAGGTACAAGCACTGAACTGTTTTGCTGATGCTGAAATTGTACTGCGCATAAGTGAGGAAGGCCTGAAAAACAACATTTCATAGCAGAGGATGGTTTCGATCCATCGACCTCTGGGTTATGGGCCCAGCACGCTTCCGCTGCGCCACTCTGCTGTTACACACCCCAGATGGGACTTGAACCCACAATCCCTGGCTTAGGAGGCCAGTGCCTTATCCATTAGGCCACTGGGGCTGCCACATGCAACACAAATATAACAGTTTTGGACAGTATACTGTTCAGTGGTAGTACTGTTCATTTTTATGTACCTTGGGATTCTATGCCAGCAATTTTGTAGAATATTAGGTAAGTCAACATGCTGGTTCTATTTTGATTAAATATTTGCAATCAGCACCTCCCAACTTCTAAATGACTGGTTGATCATCCTTTACTGTTGGTAGCATTTCAGTGGTAACAAGCCTACTTTTTATGCAAATTACTGGTTTATCATCCAATATTCTTGCAAAAGCAAGAATTGCCTTACACATTGAGATGAAACTGGCCAAACTCATTCTGTCATCCATGCTCTTGACAATTTGCTTTAGGATTGCAGCCTTGGTGTGTTGGTAGTTCAGAAAAACATGTTGTGTGTGTGTTCAGCCTTAGACACTGTTCCAGAAAGTTGGCTAAGCACAGATATGTAAACAAACAAACAAAAACACAGGTGTAAACTAAGCTATAGCAGAAAAAACTAAAACTAATGGTGTGACCTAAGTATCCTACCTGGTGTAGATAACATTCTGTAATGACACAAGTTGTTCAATAATGTGAAGTAATGAAACTGACACTTACATAAGTAAAAACATGAATTCAACTGCTGTAAATAAATGTTGTTGACATGATACAATTGACTGATATGATCATTTTCAAAGATAAGCTATCATTTCAACTGTGATTTTGCGTCATACAGGCACTTTCAGTATGCCTTTGATAGTTGTGTGTAGATGTCTGTCTACTGCCAGATTAAATGAAGGCTAAACGCCTTTTATGTTGAATTTCACAATGCCTGTATTCTACTCATTCTTTTGGGATGAGGCTTTTTGTGTCTTTACTTTTTTTGTATATTAAAAGGAGAGCAACTAATTATTCATTGCCTTGGTTATTGGTCTCTGTTAGGATATGATATGCTTCCTTAATTACACACATGACTCTATACATCACAAACAGTGAATAGTAGTTTATTTATAGTATCTGCTACAGTGCTTTGTCACAGCAATCGTTAAGGTATAGCATCTTGCATGTTATATAGCATCAAGTATGTTACCATCTGAGGTAAGATGTGACACCTGCCGCTGCCCTAGATAATCCTGATGTCATGTTATTTCACTACGCTGTGTGCCAGGCGGGCAGGTTTACAACATAAAAGCACAGAGGGGCACATGTGAGATTATAGGAAGTGCACATATTTGGGGGGGCTTGGCAGGTTTGTTCTCTGCAGTTTGGTCAGAAAGAATCAGCTGACTAACTGCCTCCTTCTGCATGTTCTCTTTCTGTGTTTTGAGGAGGTCTAACAGTTGTCAGCAAGGCCACCATGCTGTCCAGCTGGGCAAGTCAGTGGAGTTATCCCATCTCTTCCATCTGGGCTCTATGCTCTTTGATGGCACTGTGCATCTCCCTTACATGTCCTTTTTCTTGGTCACCTGCATTTGGTCCTCCAGGTGTGGCACACATTGATAGCTACTAGTTATACCAGGGAGTCCTGTTTGCCGTTGTAATGCAAAACTGCTGGGACTGTTTAAAAATCGCAATTATGTTTACGTTATTTACATTGTACAAGAAAACTGGAAGGGACGAAGGGACGTGGCCACTTAGATATTTCACTCTGCTTCCACTTGTATGGGATAATAGCGGTACGTCCCTTGTATCCTGCATCTATTTAGGTAACAGTATTATTCCACAAGGGGGCGACTCCGTATCAATCTGAAGAAAACACCAAACGTTATGATTGATAAATATTTGTTGTACATGTCATTATATTAGGTTCGCGCTGTTAACCTAAGGATTGGTGGGCCCACCCAGGGAAGATCATTCTTTTTTCGACTACATGCTTTATATTTATTTAGTAATCTTGACTCCTTGAGTCAAGACAATATCTTCTGCATGTCTGATAAGGCCTCACCGGTATAATTAAGTCCCCGATGAAAGGTGTTATTATGAGTTATAGGTATTATGTCAGCGCTTGTCAGCTACAATCCCCCTCCAGCTCTGTAGATGGCAGGAATAGACCACATATAGACATATTGACGTGATCGCCTCCCTGCTGACGCAAAACACTGTAAACCAACAAGTTCCTGCTTTTGCCAAATCTGCAGGGGAATACTCCAAACGTGAGTTAGATTTTTTTTTTTTAACTTCTAAACGGTGTTTTCATTATGTTTTGGTAAATGATTTCACATTTAAATGCTTTTACTAGGCTATTTGTTGGCTGTGTAAAAGTTTTCAATCGTGAACTTGAGGTATTTATGCCGCGCCATCTGAACAGAGGTTTTCTTATGCAATGTTTTTAATGTTTTTTAATATTGTAAATGCAACTCCTGTCACCTAACCTAAGCCTAACGCTTGATGACGATGATCTCTAGCCAACTGGTTGGTATAATAGAGTCTGTAGGTATAATAGAGTCTGTAGGCCCACAGGAGTATACTGGGAACCCGCCTCAGTCAAATCTTAATATGAGGTATAAAGTTACTTATTACTATTAAGCCACCACTCTGACGCAGATGGATTTTGTATCTCTTTGTATCTCCAGGCCTTTGTCATCACACTTATACTGTTTCCCTTTCATGCCTGTTGTGTATTTGCCGGCCTAGCTTCATCTTGATGTGGTATATCTTTCTCTTCATAGTAACCAAAGATGCAGATTTTTGTGAAAACATTAACGGGTAAAACCATTACCCTCGAGGTGGAGCCCAGCGACACTATTGAGAACGTCAAAGCTAAAATCCAAGACAAAGAAGGTACTTTCTGTGTGGGTGTGAGAGAGAAAATACAAACTTTCCAAGTGTTTCCCCCCAAAAAAGAAGAGTGCGTGTAATTAAATTTAAAGTGATATATCACTTAGTTAGAACACTTTAATTTGACATGCATACCTCTTTAGTGGTTCATCAGTGGTCAACCACTGAGGGCCCATCGTCGCCACTACTCTCCTCCATTTCAAAAGGCGGTTTTACCTTTTAGCACTTAGTAAACTGATAGCTGGGACTTGGGAGTGTGAATACAGTAGCAGGTCACATGAGGAGCTTTGGTTAGAGGTGTGCATGTTGAAAAGCAAAGACAAGAGTGAAAATCTTCTGCCAAACTGACATATAACTTAAAAAACGTGTCCAGTTACAATTTTGTCCAGTTATGTTGGTCTTGTCAGCCACTTGGTCTCTTGTTATTTTTCTTCCTTCATTCACAGATGGTAAATCTCAGACTAAGGTGAAGCCTAGCATCCTGTCCTCTGATGAAATCTAATTTGGCCCAGACAGTGTTGTGTAATTGCCTAAACTGTATGGGCCAGTTTCCCAGATAAAGATTTAGCTACCGTAAGTCAGAGACCAAAGAAATTACTTCAGCGGGGAGGGCCTTCATTGACAAAATCATCACTAAATCCACCACTTGGGCGATCACTTAAATTTGGCCGCCTGACTGATTTCTTTATACAGAGTTCAGATTTGAGCTGTGGGATGGACCCAGTGAAAGATATGGGCCATACTGAGGCTAAAACCAAGAATTATTCAGTCTGATTGCAGTTGTAAGTGAAGCAAGGGTCAGTGGATATCTGCAGTAATTATCCCGTTTAATTTATCACTGTACCGACACTATTTTACACACAACTCCCATTAATTTCTAGTGGGAGATCGTTTCCTTGCTTGTTCCAAATCAAATGACATCCTTGCGTTTGGGACAGCCTTTTGATAATGTTTAGCTTTCCGGTGACTGAATAGTGGTTATTAAATGACTCTATTAACATAACCGCCCGTTCAACATTTGCCTTTATCCTTTTGCAAGGTATTCCCCCTGACCAGCAGCGTCTTATCTTTGCCGGCAAACAGCTCGAGGATGGACGCACGTTGTCGGACTATAACATCCAGAAGGGTACGTTAAACGTCCGCCGTGTTAAACCCTTCCAGTGCAAACGAGCCCTCGGTGTCAAATCGCGAAGTCAAGATGTCGCTTTACACACGTTTCTTATTGCCTATTTCAGCGCCTGTCATTGTATTATTTGGCTTTTTTTCCCTAATATGAGTTGAATTGGACTTTTAAAATCATTGAGAAGCCAGGTATTAAGTTGCCAAAATAGTCTTTTTCAAAAAACAGTCTATGAATATAAATTCACAACAATTTCGACTAATTTGCTGATTTCACTTTTCCAACAGAGTCCACCCTCCATCTTGTCCTGCGTCTGAGGGGGGGCATCATCGAACCCTCCCTGAGACAACTGGCTCAGAAATACAACTGTGACAAGATGATCTGCCGCAAGTATGTATACACACCCAACACGTTCTCACATCTGAAAACACTGAACACATTACAACTCAAAGAGAGGGAGAGAGAGAGAGAGGGAAAGTGAGAGAGAGGGAGAGAGAGAGCGAAAGTGAGAGAGGGAGAGGGGGGTTTCTATTTGGGCAGTAGCTGCCTGTACAAGCAACCTTTAGAAGAGGAAGTAGGTGTAAAATATAAAATCTGTGTTGGTGAGAAAGTGCAGCGGGGATGACCCCTACACGCTGGCACGAAGGCAGAGACGCAAAAAAGAGAGAAATTCATTTCTCTCCGTGGCGTATGTGTAAGAGAGGGGGAGAAAGCTGGAGAGACCGGTTAATTTCCCAGGTGAGAAAAATAGGATGCTGGCTGCTTTGGCCTTAACGTTGTCCGTCTTTCATGCCAGGTGCTACGCTCGTCTGCATTCACGCGCCGTCAACTGTCGCAAGAAGAAGTGTGGACACACCAATAACCTGCGGCCAAAGAAGAAGCTGAAGTAGACTACTGGAATCTTTGTTGATACTTTCAATAAAACTCTGGCTAAGCGTCTGTTTAACTCTGTGATCTTTACAAAACAAAACAAAAACAACCTGTTGAAACGGTGTCGTAACCGGCAACACATCAAACTCAGAGAGGAACAGGTCAACGCATTCAGGTCAAGGTACTTTTGAGCGAAGGATGACCCCAGAAACTCCCAGGTTAGATATTCAACAACACAGCCGCATGTTTTCAGCTACATTACGTAGCCGTCAGTTAGCCTCGCACTAGCATGCCACAAAATAAAGAGCAAATGGTTGAATGTGACTACCCCTTGTGCTAGAATGGAGCCAGAGTTTATTTGTTAAATTTAAAGCGTGTGTATCAAATTAGTGTTATGCTTTATATTGAGACTGACTGCTCCTGATCAAATTTGACAAGTTTAAAATTCCTAACCTAAGCTGGAGTCACACACACAAGACCTTTTACATGTGAGCAGATCTTTCCATTGCTGCCTAAACTGAACCAATTGGATGTCTTAAGCATCATATTTATATACATACTTTATATACATATTACATACTGCAGATACTATGTGTGTAAATACTAGTTTTTAATATCCCCGAGAGTGGGAGCTGGGGTTTTTACGTTCAATTCGAGGTTTACAAATTATGTTCAGAAATGATCTCACATTGTTTATATCCAATAGGAATGTGTCCATTACAAGAACGTTGATCTACTGTAACTATTTCAGAGTAGGGAACTGACCTCACAACTAACTGAAATAATATTCTGTTAAGATGATGACAAGACCAAATAGGCAAGGTCTTTTTAAATGAGGCACAAGTTAATGGAAGGTTCTGCTGTACCCATCTTTCACCCATTTACATATTGCAAATGTACAGGAACATGACCTCCCCTGGGGAGATGATACACACTTTAAAGAAACACCAGCTGTACACTGGCCTGTACTGTGGGGGGAGGGATTACCAACCCTTCTGATTTCCATGTTGGTGTTGGAGAGATTGAAGAGCGAGTTTGGAGAACAATACAAGAGAATTCATTCATTGGAAAACACTGCAACGTGCCTCTATCTGGAAACACAAATATGATATCTGCCATGCTAAATATAATGTATGGACAGCCTTACCAAAGTACGACATTGTCAGGGTTGATTTAGTGTTTCAGCCTGCAGCGTAAATGCAGTCTCACACACTGGGTTAGGTATTCGCCAGGTTATTATGCATGTAATGGCAGAAACTCAAAGTTCATATACCAAGTAGCCAACACAAATGAGAAATATTCATCACATAAGAAAACAGATTTGATAAAATAATTCAGTCACTGGTCTTTGCTTTTATTTCCCAGTCCCCCATGACAACAGCCCAGTGTTAAAGACCTGGCGTTGGCATTGCTATTTACATCAAACCATATATAACACTTTCTGAGTAAGGCTCATTGAAAATTATATAAACATAGCTCTATAGACTAGTTAAACAATACAATCTTTGTGATAAAACTAAGAATTTTGTGAAGTAGACATTCTATATTTTAAATAAATTAATTATATTCATACAATACAACCACACTCACAAGGCCTAGGACATGATATGACCCCCAGCTAAATATCACGTAAAGTGCTGAAAAATGACAGGGCATAAAAATGTCTCAAAATTCATTGACTAGCACACCGATCAAAGCTAGATGTGTAGCTCTCAACCATTATCAGGCGTGTGGTTTGTTAGGAGAAAGACACAATGCATTGGACGAGTATTCATACAGTATTCATACAGCGCCATTCCAAGATGTGACAGCTTAGACTTATCAATAGTTTATAGCAGCCTACCTTAACATATATATTTTTTTTAAATAATTCCTTAACAACTGTAGCATGTATTTATATGAGGTGGAAAAAGACTTATTTGTCCTAGATTTTATAGTTTAATGTATCTTAATTTTCCACAGGTACTTATCAAGAGTTAACTAATCTTAGAATATCACATTTCCTACGAACATAAACAAGAATGTGACATTAGACAAGCTTTTAAGAGATCTTTTAACATCTGATCTTTGGTGTCTTGTACTTAAATGCTAATGCAATATTCACAACTACTCTTTGTATTTAGGTTATACTGTATGTCCATGCATTACCCAATTGTTTTACACTATCATCAGCATGCCATTGTACCTAGACACTTTTGACCTCGCGCACGTCTTTTCATATCCATATTTAACAACTACTATAACCACTTTCTCCTTAAAGGATATATTCTGGCCATTTCCGATTTGGACCTCATTTCTATCGTTTCCTGTTATACTGATCGTCTCCACTAACGTCTTTTGGGGCAATCTGCAACTCCAAAAACCGATCCCAAAATCACCCAAAACATGCCCCTTTTTTAAACGGTTACGCTCATCCCTCCACATCCTCAAAATCAGGCAAATATTCAGCCATAACAGCGCTTAGAAACCTGTGTAAACCTTTGTCACAACAAAGCTGCACATCAATACCAGCGCGGCCAGCTAATAGTGAACAAGGAAGTTACTACAACAAGGAAGATGGTGTCAAACAACCAAGCTATCATCAAAACTGTCTTGTGATATTTTTTTAATTACATGTATTTATAGTCAGTTAGTCATTGCAGGGTGAGCGTAACCGGTTTAAAAATGACATACTTTGGGATCAGTTTTTGGAGTTGCAGATTGCCCCAAAAGACTGTATTGGAGACTAGTGATCCAAGCCAACTCAGACCAGAAGTACGCTATAATGAAGCAACTGATTACATTTTGGTGAGAGCCAATCAGCATGATCAGAAGAGACAGGGAAACGAGGTCCACCTTGAAAATGGTCGGAATTATTCTTTAACGGTACGCCAGTTTACCAGACTTAATAATATTCAAAATGTAGGGGTGACATTATAATTGTTCAATTCTGCATAGTCCTATATCAGCATGAAATATAAATGTCAATTTAACTCTTCGCAAATCCAAACCTGAGTATTAGTCCATGATATCAAAGCTTAGTACTGCAAGTATTGTAGGTTATTAAATAGGCAAATCAGAACATGAGAAACATTTTTACGAATTATGCTGTCTTGCCCTGTTTGCTTGGATTCATTTTACCATCTTTGTTTTATTTGCCTTCCACTAGAAACAGACATGGATTCATAATCCCTCATCCATCCCCCCCCCCCCTTTTTTTTTTTTTTTATTTTTTCAT
>OMKK01000923.1:22851-44741 GCA_900302305.1 Polymixia japonica | reverse complement strand
CCCTCCCTGCCCCCCCCCCCCTCCCCCCCCCCCCTCCCCCCCCCCCCCCCCCTCTTCCCCTCCCCCCCCCCCCCCCCCCCCCCCTCCCTTTCTCCCCCCCCCCCCCCCCCCCCCCCCCCCCCCCCCCCCCCTCTCTCTCCTCTCTCTCTCTCTCTCCCTCTCTCCCTCTCTCCCCCTCTCTCTCAGACACAGTTAAAAAGCTGCATGACCAAAAACATGACCTGGAAAAAGAGATTAAATCCGTTCACCACAAGATGGAGGTAATTATAGGAAAGGAGAGATGGTAGCTCGTTTCTCTCACTTCTTTACTTACAAAAATTGCAGCACCCTCAATGTCATCTTACTTTTTAAAAGGTTAATCTTATGGGGCAGCTAGTAGGATTATTTATTTAAGCAATATTACAGGAGAGGATGTTCTTTACCATTACTTCCATGATAGTGATGCATTCAGGAACCCTTGCAAGCGCCTCAGTCTTGACTGCATGGCGGTAATGGTAAAGAATACCCTTTTTAATATTGCCTAAATAAAATGTGGGCGTGTGTGCGGCTGCACTTACAGTAGGTGTGCATCTGTATCTGGGTATGCAGCAGTTGAGGGTTAGTAAAGTATGTATGGGCTGGAAATATTGTGGGTAACCCCTATATAACAACACGCAGATCTATGCACTATTGAGAATCATTTGTTTGGGATCCTTGCTTCATATACAGGTATGAATTTTTGTGTAAAAGTCTTTTGTGTAAAAGGTAATGCGTACTGAATGTTGCGAACCAAATAAGCAGGCGTGAATAATGAGTGATGTCTGAACCCAACTGCGGGTACCCTGTGCGTTGCAGTGCATGTTGTATCTTATGTTTTCCTACATAGGCCTGTGTTCTTGATGATATGGTTGCCTGTAACCCTATGAGGGAAGCAAAGTTTTGTCGGTTTGTTGTGTGCCCTGTGTGAAGTAAAGTCTAAATCGAAATGTGTCCCATGGTCTAGGAGGAGTCTGCAGAGTGGCGTCACTTCCAGGCTGATCTGCAGACGGCTGTCGTGGTTGCTAACGATTTCAAGTCGGAGGCCCAGGAAGAGATAGGAGAGCTGCGGCGATGCCTGCAGGACACACAGCAGAAGAACGAGAAGATGAGCAAAGAGCTGGAGGACCTGAAGAACCGCAAGTATGTGGCTGCTTTGTGTAGGTGCTTCTGCGTACAGTGTGTAGCTGTGTTCCAAGAGCCACTTTCCATTGCCAAGTTCTGGAACCAGAAGCCTATCCTTCCTTTGAGTGTCATTAGGCCACCAGGTCCTTGCCTGTGAGCACCACTACCAGTCCTGGTTCAGGAGTGTGACCTGGCCTCCTCAGATCTATTGTAAACTGGGTCATCAGGGTCTTTTTAATCTCCATTTTCTGGGCCCTTGTGTGAAACCAGTAGGCCATGGGTGCCACTACCCGGAGCACTAGCCTCTTAAAAACGACGACCACAGGAATTCACAAGTGAAGGTAAAAGCGATCATGAGGTTGACATTTAGTAGGCAGCAGCTGCAGTAATATGGGTGTTGTATCAGACCATGGTATTAACAAGGAAGTCAAGCTACAGAGCTAAGCTCATCTTGGCGCTCTGAGTTTCAGTTTGTGTATGTTATTCTTTTGGTTTGTATTTGTGTATTTTTTTTTACTTTTACTGATCTATCTTAATCCATTTCTAGTGACATAATACCTCATGAAATTTGACTAGTTGAAAACCTCAACCGTTAATGTTAACCATTTATCCAGCATAATGTATGGACCATTTTTATCTTTGTGCAACTTAACTCTTGACCCATACCTGTTAACCTTCTATGTGGCTGTCGTCTGTGTCTCCAGGCAGGATGAGGAGAGGGGCAGGGTGTTTAACTACATGAATGCTGTAGAGCGAGACCTGGTCGCCCTGAGACAAGGGATGGGCCTCAGCAGGCGCTCCTCCACTTCCTCTGAACCCTCCTCCACAGTCAAGACCCTCATCAAAAGCTTTGACAACACCTCCACGCCAGGTACGGTACACAACATCACTTTCAAGGTTCTTACCAAACTGCATTAGTGGCACTGCAGCACCACTATGTAAATACCTGATCACTGGTTTGATATGCCATCAAATCCCCTATATTTTAGTGACTTATATATGTAGTTGTTCCTTGTTGGATTTGTAAAGTAAGTTATTAAATGCATGACTATGGTACACACTCATTTGCATCTGTAGCTGACAAGGTGGTGTTTTGGATGTCTTATGATTCTACTAATCCTCATTTCTTGTATCAAGACAGGTTGCCCTATTTCAGTCATACCTCGGAAATTTAATTCCTTGAAAATGGTATTAAATATTTGAACCTCCTGAGCTGCTGCTAGGTTTATCCTACCAGAACAGCCATCAAAGTGAGGATATTTATTTCAAGATCAGATAAGTCGGGTAACTCCTAATGCTTGTTTTTGAAGCTTATTCGACTACCAGTATTCATCTAAATCAGTTGTAGTGTTTTGTATTTTGTTCCGTCATATCCTTTAGAAACACCTAGGAAACCTATTTAACCATTCCAGTAACATGTTTTGGTTACAAAGATTATTGCAAATGACACAAACAATTTTGTTCTAGGTGTGGTGGTCGGGAAAACATGAACCAAATACTAGAGCCAAATACTAGATCCAATGAGAAGAAATGTTTCCAACACACTCATTTCCTTAGCACCTATGTATTTCTCCACCCCAATTTATAGGTGCAAAATAGATTTTTATTATCAGATAAAATTAAAATTTAAAAAATAAATAAATCTATAAAAAAATAAATCAAAATAATAAAATTGTATTATCAGATAAAATAAAGGTGTCAGATAATTTTCTACACTCTGCATTTGTATTTTGTCTATATTTCAAGTGTTGTCGGTATACAAAAAAACCAAAACGAAATCTCCATTTGAAACGACTCTCGCAGGCCCGGTCTCCACAATCCCCGCTGCTGCTCGGCCTGGCGTTGCTGCTGTACTGCCCCGAATTCCTCTGAGTTCCAACCCACTGACAGCACCCCTGGCTGCTGCTATCTCTCCCATGCAGGTAACCTGGAAGCGTCCCAACACACAGTCAAACAAATACCAGCCCGCCTTTTAACTCAAGGAAGTTTAGGGTCCCTAAGGCACAGTTATACTCTCTGTATTAGTTGACCAGATGTCAACTTACCTCCAATATGTTGTGTTTTCTTCTGCTCTAATCTGTCCTTTTCCCTTTGAAGAGTTAAGAGAATACCATATGCTCGGTCAGATGAGCTTACCCTTCCAACCTCCTTCCCCCTGCCATATATATACACACACACACGTCAGGATGTCCTCTCGATGTTATCTTATCTGAGAATTTGTGAATAGTAGGCAACAAAGCCACCTCAATGTGACAAAACAGGATGTTTGTGAGATTCGCCATTCATTGTAGTCAATTTAATGTCAGTTATTGTAATGGTTATTGCATTATCTAGGCTAATACGCCATCCCGAAATAAAACATGGAATTTAATTTCTAATTGAACCTCCTATCATCTTAGATGAACACAAGTGTAATCTCTTAATGTGAACACTTTTCATATACAGTAGATGTGTGAGACGGCCAAATCTGCACTGTGAAGCAAACAAAAGCAATTGGATGGAAAATGAAAAAAATGTGTTTCAAATTGTTAGCAGAAGGACACTAATACCTAACAAACATCAGAAAACTATAAAAGACCGTGCCAACTACTGTATGTTTACTCTGCTCATGGCATGTCCAGATGTTTTCCCCTGGGCCCTGAGGGTCAAATCCAAGCCAGACCTTCTGAAGAGAGGCAAGTGTATTGCACAAGCCCACTTTAAGATATGAATAAGCCCAGGCTAATAAATAGTGTTTAAAGTAAGATTTCGATAAATCTTTGCGCTATTGCGTGATGTTTGATTGCTTAACCACACCACCATTTTCTGTTTGGAGAAATAGTGAGGGGGAAAGCAGGAAGTAAAGTTGGCTGGAGGTGGGCTTTGAGAGATGCTGTCATCCCATGCATGCACACACTCAAACACAACTATGAAGCAATTCAGCTGAAATGTTATTAAAGGTGAAATATTCACCCAACATATAATTATTATATAATTATATAATTTATATAGCCTAAATATTTTGTTTTAGTCCAGTGACAAAAGCTGAGTGTTTAAGGATATTAGCTATGTTTGAGTGGAGCATATAAGCCACATTTTGTGACATTTTCGCAAGATATTTTTGACTATTGGTGTTCATACTTAAGCGTGGTCTGGTATATAGAAAAATAGATATATGGTTGGAGCTATTACTTCAGAGTCAGTAAAAAAGACAGATACTGTGTGCCAGTTTTCTGTGTTTATCTCGAGGAAACCGACCAAGTTGACCTTGGACGAGAGCCAGAGAATCTCACTGACCCATTTTCCAGTATACATGAAGTTGTCCTTTTTGGTCCCAAATATCCATTTGGTCCATTGTCAATATAGAATGATATGTAGCTTTTGGTCTTCATTGACAACCCATCAAATGTATAGCTCTACTATGTTAGTGCTGCCTTGCTATATTGATTTCAATGTGGGTCTCTTTTTTATTTGTTTATTCAGTGTGTATGAAGCCAGTGTGTCAAGCTTTGTTTCACTCTCTGATCTTCATCTGTTTGTGCTTTTCAGAGGCGCACGGTCCCTGCATCCAAACCTCTGCCTTCTGTGGTGGATCAGGGGCCCAGCTACAAAGACCTCAACATGCCTGGTATGTACACTAGCACCAATCAGGGTGTGGGGTGGTGCTTCGAGGTTCTCCGGATATTTCTCAGGGTAATGGCCAGGTTCTGATTTGTTTTTCTAAAGGCATAGACCATACACGCTTTCCCAGTTAAGGTTGAGACGCTACACTTTCCAGGTTAGGACAATACATGCATGGCATTAGGCCAGCTATAATAATGGTGGCAGCAGCTCAGGGCTGCAATCACCTCCCATTTAATGTCATGTTATGTCTGTCCTACGTTACAAGACTAAAAAGCCTTTAAGTGTCTTACACCATATCCCAATGCAGGATAGCTTTGGAGAGCTTTCATTGCAACAACAATCACTAAGAAATTGTTGTGCCCTTTGAACTAATTTTAAAGGGATAGTTAGGTTTATTTGGCCATTCTTCCTACTTAACCAGTCAGACAAACTGCTATGTTTATGTCTTGATTGACCCTATCCCTTTAAGCAGAGGTGCATAATTGGCATATGCGCCAAGCCTGCACCAATCTAACCACTAGCTTGGAATTGTAACTCCAGTCATCAAAATTAGTCTGTGAATGCGTGACATAGCATACAGTATGCAAAGCTTAAAACTAGAAAATTTCTAATTCGTTTGAAGCCTTTTCACAATTTTCATTTCAGTTATTTTCATCGGCTAATAGGAGATAAGATTAGGAATGTGACTTATTCTTGCAGTTTAGCATTGTTCTGTGAAACACTTTGGCACATGCAGGTTTTAGTTCTATTTAAATTAAGTTGAGTATTTTATGTTTAATCGGCAACTGAGAAATCCTAGCTTTTGTTCAATATATGTTGGCCATTAGAATGAGGTTAAAAAACTAGTCCAACCTTTTTTTTTAGTGGCAAAGACAGGATTCCAGAATGCAGAAGCTTTCTTCAGTGGATTTAACCTCAAGTTCACACGGTGCTTTAAACCATAAGCTAGCTCATTCAAACACATGCCGTTTTTCCACTTAGCTCGGCACAAAAGGAACCTACTGTGAGCTTCACAAAGGCTCAGATTTGTACCGCCTACGGTAAATCTCTGTGTTGGAGTTTGAGTTGGCTTAATGCATTGGTATTGGCTTTGGTTATGCACTGCCAGGCAAGGTTCTACACCCTGTATGCTGAATTAAAAATTAAAAAAATTAAAAACAAAAAATTAGATTAGCTGATTATAATATATATGATCACACTGATCAACTGTGAAAATGGGTTAAGCCAGATCTTCATCATACAACTGTATGTATATCCCCACTCTGTCCCCATCCCTGTCTCTGTCCTGCTGTAGCTCTGCAGACCTTTCTAAACAATTCCACATGGTTTGCTACAGCAAATATATACTGTACTACATCTGCATAATGGGTATTGTTTCTTGCTATGAACCCCTATTACACATGGCATTGATGTGCATCTTGGGTGTTTGGATTGTGTTCGGATAGAGCAAAACTTTACAAAATCAAGTTTGTTGCTAAACCTCAAGGCACCTTGAAGGTCAGATTGCACAGACCACCTCCAGAAGTGGTCAGACATGACAACATGACATTTGGCCACATTATGCACTGCATCTTGAATCAACATTTAGCAACTATGTAAATGGTAATAAACATTTTGTCTTGGAAATGCAAATGGATCAGATGGCAGGCAGCTTGTATAGTTACACACATTTCAAAAATGGATTGCCAGGGTATCCTCGGCTGGAAAATGAGGTGTTTACTGTCAGTTTTAGAGGAAGTAAATATTAAGAAAGGAAGTGACGTGTAGGGCAACCTGTGTTTTGTGAGGGTAAAGGGAAACCACAAACTAGGGTTTATACCCGAGACTCATTTTAATGCCCGTCTTAAATTGAATCCAGCTAAATTTTATCACAGCACAATCCGGATGAAAGACACATGCTAATTCCAGGGGTAACTGGGGACTCCTAAGTCAATCTAGACCATCTACTGATGTCCTGATCCGTCTTGTCCCAACCAGTGTCTCATCGGAGCAGCGAGGAGCCAAAGAGAGACGTGGGAGCAGCTTCCGAGTCAGCCTGCTCAGCCTTCATCAGGGGACACCTACGGTGAGGATAGAGACTTTTGTGTATGGTTTGTATACATATGCAAATTTTCATTTGGACACGGTCTTTTCTTGTATCACGTATTCATTCCTGTAAGTCATCCTGTTATGTTTTTCTCTCCATTACACAACATTAGCTCATGATCACATGCATTTCATCTAAAATAATGTTGAGCCTCATCCTGCAGCATTTTTCCTAAAAGATCTGTGTGTATTTGCATCTGTCTATCCACATTGATCACTGTATATGCGTGCGCAAGTCCCCTGTATATCCACATGACACCCTGTGTTCCAACAGAGGGCCATGTAAGTCGATCAGAGTACTGACGGATTGATTGTTCAACACCCTGCTTGTTACAGTCACACTGACTGGAAATGCACTAAAATGAAACACGATAAGGAAGGACACAGGATGCCCATACATGGGGGTCGTCTGACGGACATTATCGCTAACAATGCGCGGTGGCCTCAATGTTCCGAGAAGCTGGGCTGAAAAGACTCCTCGCCTTTTTACTCCTTCCTCTCTACCTCTACTCACTGACATACTGATTGTCTGTCGGAAAGACAGACTGCCTCTTTATTCCTGGGTTTATCTCTGTGTGTTATTCAGGCTCATGGAAGACTGTTGTGTTTACTGCTCTCCTAGGCTAGTCAATCAGCTGAGTCTCACGTTGCAGGTAGGCGGTATGGGTCTACAATAGAGTTGAACACAGGACCAAGACGCCATGTTTGACATTTCCAATCTTTTCCATGGTGTCAAGTTCAGTTGACTGAAGGTAGTAATGGTTGAAAGAGAGAGTCCCTTTAAAATACCGATCAGGTTTACATGTACTGTATATTTGTAATCAAATATTTAAGATACTCTTTTATTTATAGTTTTTTTGTTTTTTTTTGTTGTTTTTTAGTTGCATGTAACATCATATCCTGTCGATAGTAATGTGATCTATGTATACACCTCATTTAATCTGCTGCTGGGTTATTGATTAATTCTGCTTCAATGTTGATCATGTATAAAAAGATATTTGTAAATTGGCATAGAAGGATACACAAAGTAAAAAAGTCTTATCCTGAACAAGACCATAATTAGGATATGGAATATAACTACTTTATGAAGGTAAAGACTCCCGCTGTCGGTTTTTCTGTGAAAACATCTTAATATGAAAGGTTAACCCAATGGATAGTTTCCTGGATGTCTGTCCCTCCGTCTATCTTCACACTGCTATACTGGGTTTTTATTTTTTCCTTCATTGTTTTGTGATCTTTGTGCCATCATTTGGCTTCTGTACCAAATCACCTATCTCTGTCTTTTTCTTTTGGGTGAGATGTGTTAAAAGGCCAGTCAGTGTCATTGTTTCATCTGCAAAGTCTGTATTATTTTTTTTATTGTTCGTTTTTGTAATTTGTCTGTGTAAATAAACATAATCTCTTCCAGGGATGAGAGGAAGGACCCACTCGCTGCAGTAGCCAGGCAGTATGGAGGATCCAAGAGGAACACCCTACTGAGATGGTGCCAGCAGAAGACAGAAGGCTACCAGGTTTGCAAGTTAAACTAGTTAGAGTTTGGCTGGGTTACAATACGGTCACCATGTTGCATTCTCCTGATTTAAAAAAACAAAACAAAAACCTATATATTACAATAATCTCCATGATATTGCGTTAATGAGCCACCCAACTATTTAAAACTCAACTGCTGTAGAATCCCACGTTGCCTATCAACAGCTAGTTAGCATGCTAGTTTGGGTAAAATATGTGCAAGTATGTGGGTCTCTGAGGGCTCCCTGCTCATACACTTGTTTGCGTATGCAGATGTATACACACTCAAACATGCTTGTTGGAATGCACCTATATTCTCAACATAAGCTTCAGTTCACTACTGCACCACTCTATTGTCATGTTTCTGTTCTTGTCATTATGGTTATCTTTAGGATCATTACCCATGTGTTTTAAACAGCTTCCAATCACAATGCCTTACCTCCTTCTTCTTCCCACCTTCTGTGCTTTTAAGATGTTTACCTACGAGGCTGGTCCACCATGTTGCCACGGTGCCAGCTTCGATTTGCCCTCACCAGGAAGTGTGGAAGATTTACCAGCATTTAATACCACATCCTGTCTGTGCCATTGTGAACGTTATGAACGTTAATGTAGTGAAACAAAATGCCAGATCCTATTTTCTTATATTAAAATTTTTTGGTTTCAGAAACCATAGTTTGCAGAGGGCTGCATGAATTTAAATTTTATTTGCATTCTCATACTGTCATTAGGCATTTAGCTGATGCTCTTGTAATAGTGACTTGCAATGAGTGAGCATGTCACTCTAGTAAAAACAGATGTTTCAAGGGCCAGGTGGCCTCCAAGTAGTCGAAACGTCTTGGACTGTTTAATTTGGAACAAACAAATTTTAGTTTCTTTTGAGGGGACCCACTATATGTTCTCATGAGTTTCAACTTGTGGCGAAAATTATAGATATGTTATCTACAGCATCTTTAACGATTAGGGTCTTATTGTTTTCAAGATGCCGTAGGCTACTCGGTACCTACTCTCTCTCGTGCTCTGCCTCTCTCTTTACCACAATGCCTGCTTCTTCTCTGGGCCTTGTTTTGCCAGGGCCCTGGGCTAATGTATCCATTATCTCATCTCTGCTTGGCTGCTGCTGGGAGGATTTAGTGGTAGTTGATGCAGACACAAACAGACTGTAAACACACTGCTAACAGGCAGGCAGGCAGGCAGGCAGGCAGGCAGGCAGGCAGGCAGGCAGGCAGGCAGGCAGGGCTCAACTCTCAGTCTCTTGGGCAGGTTTTTCCACTGATTAGATCAACGCCCTCCTCGGGACTCGCCCTGGGACTTTTACATCCCACCTCTGCTGCGTTCCTGTTTCTGTTCTTTTTCTCTGTTAAACAGAAAATAATTTCAAACATTTAGCTGACAGCCTTATCCAGAGTGACTTGGTGTCTGCAACAGTAGAATAACCTCCCATTTCCAGATCGCCAGTATTACAAGCAGCCAGCAGTAAGACGTGTAAATGTCAGAGCCATACTGCCCTGCCAATAGAGGCACCAAAATATTTTTGTGACCCTAAAAGGGTCATGCAAGGGAACTGTGCTCAGGAGAAAGGCAAAAGGGGGTTATTTTTTGACTTCATGATAAGAGCATATCAGAAGGAGCAAAGGAAAGAGATATGAGAGGGAGGATACGAATCAGTGTTGGACTGTTTTCGCATAACTTATCTTACTATAACATTAAGGAACAGGTAAACAGAAGTCTGAATAAAAACGTTGTTTTGAGTTTGTAGCATTAGGAACAGGCTAATGTGACAGAGTATGACTCTTTATCTTTTGATGTCAGTGTTTTTTGTTGTAGCTTTTGTTGTAACTGACTAGCAGTGGTTAGTTTCAGTTAAAGATACATGTAACTCTGTGTTACACCTTAGTGTGGTTGTGAAAGGATAATGAAACGGGTTTTCAGGCCCTTGGTGGACGTCAGGAGGAGCGAAGCATTAGGATGTGTTGCTATATCCTATTCCATAGCTTTTGCATTAAAACCTCTTTCAGGTAATACTCTGCAGCCCTGTATTCCCTTGTTCCCTCCACAATGCTTGCGGGATTGCCATATTATGATTAAAGAACAAGGTAACAACGACAAAAAACTAATCTGCTCTCAGTCCTGTCATTCTCTCCAAAATATCATTATGTGACATAATTGCCCATTGATGAGTTTTTAAGAAAAGCTGACTTTCCATGGCGCAGAGCTGTTAACTAATTACAGATAGTTACAGATCGTCTAAAGCCCTTGCTCTATGTTATGCAGTTTAAAATTTTGGTGTAAGTAGGACATAAGCTTGAACATAAAAAGATAAGAGAGTGGGACATGAAGCGGTCATGGAATGAACCAAAGCTTCTTAAACTCTTTAAGACTATAGCTCAGAGGAAAAAAATAAGTCTCTTGTCACAGGAGCCACCCTTGTGAACCATATGGCTATTCTTGCTAGAAAGTGGCCCAAGATCTGTTTTAGTTCCTCATCCACAGTTTCAAAACTCCAGAAAGTAGATGCATCGAATGTTGTCACTTATAAGGCTCCTCGCCTCAGGCTGTGAACAAGATTAGGTCCCTAACAGCACCATCAAGAGTAAGGTCTCCTTCTCTGTGTGTGTTTGTATTCCACGGTGCTGCCAACTGGCACCCTGCGTTAGACCTGTGTGACCCTGCTCTTTGTCGGCCATTGCTAATTTTTTTCACACTCTTCCGTGGCTACTGCTAAAGATGTATCGGTTAAATATGTTTACGTTTAAATATGTAGGCCAAGAAACTGATGTTCAGTTAGAATATGATGTCAACGACAATACCAAAACACATTTCTACTAATTTGATTGTTTTTCTTTCAGCAGTTTGACGCACGTGAGCTTTTAGGTTAGGAAGTTCATCCATCCGTGTTGGGAAGAAACGATAAATCAATCAAGCAACCGTACAATATCGTGTCGACCTGGTCATAACGAGGCAGCTAATGCACAGCAGCAGGCCAAGATGATTTCCTGAGTAGATATAGCAAGGGGAGCTGAAATGTATGTTGATGGAGATAAACCTGACTGCTATGCAAACAGTCTGAACGTAGAGCAGGAGAAGGAGTACTGTAGACCCTTGGAGCCCCACTCAGTAGGACGCATGCAGTTGGGCAAATAGTTTTTGGTTTAATGGGCAATATGAGCCTTTTGAAAATATGGATTTTAAATCATTCTTGCCTAAGTGTTAGACAATTTTTCATAGACTTCCAGTGTCCAGTCTGAAAATGTCTGAAAATGTACCTAAAATCTGCAAACCACCACATCCCCTCTCTCCTAAACCCCAATCTTCTCATCTGACTGTAATTGGACTTTTTAAGTTATCTCTCTCTTTCTTTTTGTTTTCTAGAACATAGATATCACTAACTTCAGCAGCAGCTGGAATGATGGCTTGGCCTTCTGCGCTATCCTCCACACCTACCTGCCTGCTCACATTCCCTACTTGGAGCTCTCTAGCCAAGACAAGGTTGGTACAACTGAGGACAGGCACCAAAGCGGAAGGTCTTTGGTTGTCCTGTGATCTCATCAAGCATTCTTTGTGTTCTTTCTCTTCAGAAAAGAAATTTCACGCTGGCCTTTCAGGCTGCTGAGAGCGTAGGAATCAAGTCCACATTGGTAGGTATTAAATACTCCTTTCTCCTCCTTTTCTCCTAAATCACTCCTTTCCTTTCCTTGTCCTGTGTGCCTGTGTCAGTGGAATGATCCAGGCTATATAATTTGCATTTGTAATACCAACCTTGAAGAACCTCTCATTTTGGTGTTTTTTTGTGTTGTTGTATTTGACAGCTGTCAAGTGTTTCATGCAGGGGTGTGATTTTTCTGGGGGGGGGCGGGTATCAGCTGCCTGAGTGAAATGGAGAGGATTTGAGGACATCCATAGGCTGAAGTGCGTGAAGATTTTTTTTTTTTTTCCCTTTCCAAGTATCCACAAGGATGTTTGTTTGCATTCAGCTCGAGCCCAATAGACCTCATAGCCCAATAGACCTAGGCAGCTGACGTTGCATTCTGGGACGAGTTGCCGTAAGGGTAGTCCTGCTTGTTTACATCAGTATCGTTGGTATCATCATGGTTGTGCAGGTTTGTGTCATGGAGGCTTTTTTCCCTGGCGTTTTGGAGGGCTTAGGTGCTGTGTCGCTGGTGAACGCGAGGGGGGGAAGAAAACTTTGTTATTTAACAAAAAACGTTGCATTTTCACATCATTTTGGACCAGGCTCTGATATGCTCTTATCATGAAGTCAGAAAATAACCCCCTTTTTCATTACCATATTTGTAAAAAAAAAAAGAACATCAGACTTTGATTAACAATATGATTTATTTAAATTAATTATCAATGTATAATATAAACAAAGGCATTTATTGGCAGATGTCACAGCCTTCTTTGGAGCATTTGACCCTCCTGTTCCTGTTGACCCTGTAAAACCTCCTAACACAGATGGGTCACAGAGACGAACGATGTACAGCTTTCCAGATGTGTGATTATTTACACTTAACGTTATTCTGCCGTTAGTTATTTTTCGCTCAACTCGACACAATTCAGCCCTGTGCGCGATACAGAGTTGTCGCTTCAAGGATGCAAAGTTGCTAGGAGTGGCACATGACTGGTAACGGATACACTGTCGCAAGCTATCTACCGCCTAGAAGGCTGTGCATCCACAGACTGACAGGCAAAACGTTTTTATTAGGTAGATTTTTTTAGCTTGAGCGCTGAATATTATTATTATATTTCCTGTTAATTCGGCTTGGGTGCTGTGCAAAAACTCTTAGGCGCTGCACCTAAGTCTTATAATGGCAGGGAAAACACTGCAAAACGGAGAAGATTGGAGAGTAGCCATGTAAACAACATACCTTAGCTAGAATGACGTGTTGTCGCAGTTTGTTGCCTTGTGAATAAGGAGTCGTTGAACTCATCCGTTAGAAAACTGTTCATGTGCTTCCATGGATTTATGGTTGTTAAATTCCTGCATGGAATATGCAGTCCATAAACAAGGTAGTTGACGATGGCCAGGTGGGCGAGGGGAGGCAGTATGTCCGGGTCTACACTCCATTGTTTTGCCAGCAGTTCATACACATTGTTTATTTGACTAATTTTGTCTAAGTGTGTGGGGGCTATATATTTTCCTGCTTTTTGTGTCCTTTGCCAATCACATGCCTGTTCATGGCCCAAACAAGGTCATTGTGTATTGGCACATACTGGCACACTAACGTCATAGTAGGTAATAATCTGGTTGTTTCAAATCCCGTAAATTATTCTGGAAATGTATTCCTTTGCATCTTTTCTCCAGGACATAGGAGAGATGGTGCACACAGAGAGGCCGGACTGGCAGAGTGTGATGACCTACGTCACTGCCATCTACATGTACTTTGAGACATGACCCCCTCCCCCCACTACCTGCCAATCCCACATCCTCCCCATCCTTTCTGTCCACATGTACAAAAACCAAAAGGGTTACGTGTCCCCACAGCATTAAAGCCCGCTCTGAAAAGGTACATTTTTATTTTTGTCTGTTATGTCTGAAATAGCACTGTTGATGCAATATTTTTGTGCACAATTTTGTATTATACTTAAAATCTATAAATAAAGTTATTAAAAAAAACAACCTGAATGCCCTAATGGCAACAGAAGCTACCGGGATAACTTGGGTTTTTAAAAAGCCTATGTGAATAACCACAAACGTGAGTCATTTTAATACATCCAAAAGCACTAGCAGCTTTGTTTTTATTTTTTAGATATTGGAAGCAGAAATTGCAAGCATTTAATAGCAGTATAAGTGAGGCTTAAAAGTAATGTTCATCATACCCCTGTTTATTTATTCTCAGCAAAAACAAACGGTACCATTAACAATCTGTTTATGCGCTATATTAATTGAGTTTAGACACTTTTACGTGATAGAAAACCTGGTGAATTGTTGTCTTTCCACACCATGTATGGCTCTTGTAATTGGTTTGCTTGCGCCGCATAAAAGCATCTTACGTAACGTCTTTATCCTTTGCATGCTTGACTTACGGCTTTCGTTCACAATATCTCTGTTCCGGAACATTTCCTGAAATCTTACTAGGTCTTGAGGGGGGAAATTGCCTGTGCGGTTTTTCTGGAATATCAACTCCGGCTCCCATTCACATGCGACCCCCGTCACAGAAATGCGCATCAAAACAGGTGTAGAATGAATCGAGGTCATCTGGAAGGGAAATGTTATGTAAATCGGTTTGTAATCCATTGCAGTCTGCAAACCTTGCCACCACCACCATGCATCATTTGCAGAGCATTGCAGTTCACGTTTCATGTTATATTGACTTGGCATCTCTGATGGCTTTCCGTAGGTCGTAAAAGGTATGACAATACATTAACGCAAAGATATCACACAATATAGCAACTATACATTTAAAAAAATGCTATAAGTGCAATATTATATATAAAGAAATGTTTTGACCTCACATATTGGGAAAGTAAATGAGCTATATTAACAAGGAAAATGAACACAGGACAATATAGCCATAACTATACTAGACAAATCTATAGGTATCTTCAAATAGATTGCCTTTCGTTACCATTATAGTAATGGTAATGAAAACGTCAACGGGTAACACCTCTGAATTGCTTTAGCTTTGATCATTTCTGCTTACAGTATCCTAAAGACCAAAACACTGGTCAAACTTTTTTCTTTAATTTTTTCTTTTTTTTTTTTTCTTTTTTTTTTAGATTGACTAAAATGACATGATGAATTTGATAGGCTTGCACATAGGGCTGGGCAATATATCGATATTATATCAATATCATGATATGAGACTAGATATTGTCTTATATTTGGGATATCGTAATATCGTGATTTGGCATAAGTGTTTTCCTGTTTTTAAAGGCTGCATTACAGTAAAGTGATGTAATTTTCTGAACTTACTGTTCTACCTGTTCTATTATTTTCCTTACCAATAATCATCCCTACAATATTGTCCCAATATCGATATTGAGGTATTTGATCAAAAATATTGTGATATTTGATTTGTCCATATTGCCCAGCCTTACTTGCACGTGCAATAGGTTTCGTAAAAACCTGAACTATTCCTTTTAATGCCATGATTTTAGCCTAAGCTATGAAGACTAAAACGTTCAGTTCTAAACTGATATTCTTATGTTTGCACACTTCATGTTTACTGACCCTTTGCTATGACCGGCTCTTGCAGCTGAACTTGTACTTTCTCCTCAATGACTTAATGTATGTACACAATGGACAGTAATGACGGTAGCTAATGGACAGTGCACTTTGAAGACTTCTGAGTTCTGCCTTGACTTCCATTAACTTGTTTATAGTCCTGCTGTTGCACTGCTTTGCCTGCCTCAGCACCAGGTTTGTACTGTAGTGTCCTGCAATCCTGCTAAGATCATAAGATCTTACTCTGGCACTAGACTGAAAGTTGACTAGTTCAGCGTAACGGTAACAAGGAATGCTCATGTATAATGGGAATAAGAGTCCAGGTTTGGAACCCAACTGCCTTTCTCTTTATTTGTATTTTATTATTTATGCTATGGATACGTGGGCCTTACAAGGTAGGAGAACCTGCTCTAATGCACAACTCTGTGGTACTAATAGTCTGGGGTTTATTCCAAAGAGAAAGTCAAGAAATAGTAAATCTTAACACTTTTATAATCCGTGCCATATAGTGATTTATTGTTGTTGTCGTTCTTGTAATTCCTCAACACAGTATGTGTCCAACCTGTTGTATGAGTGACTGTAGGCTGCCATCGGCAGATTGCTGTGCTCAAACCTCTGGAGCAACAGGTTTAACACAAGGGAGCTAATGTGAGAAGCCAACACTGGGAGTATTATAGGTAAACACAGCTTACACACTCCAATAGAGTGGTCATGACTGGTTTAAAAGCACAATTGAGGAGTAAGAAGGTTGATTTGCTAAAAGTGGTATCTGCTAAAAAAAAACCCAACAACAGTAAACCACGAGTTTCCAAAAAACTACAACTTCTTTGAAAAATGGAGCATATTGTTATACCCAACTTTCTCTTTGTTGCATGGGCACAAGAAAGAACATGCTTGAGGAGCTTGTGTCTACAATAGGAGAGGAAGCCATGTTTGATCAGCGGGGGGGTCCTGGCCCAGTCCCTGGTCATCATGGCTCATCTGCCTCTTACAAACTTGGTATCATTGGAGCTTCTGAACTCTTCCCCATAGGATGAAATAACTGACTCAGTTAAAGAACCAGCATCTATGTTTAGTAACCCAGAGATTTTACCGGTACTGTAAGAAGAAGTTGACGGCTGCTATTAAAACAAGCTGTCACAGGATGGCACCACATGCTTTTGGTTCCTCTGTACTGTTTTATCTCCTGTCTGACTTGCAGTACTGTGAGAGCTGGTATAACACTGTGGGGTTTAGGACCATTTAACGCACAATGTGGAGAAAAGACTCGTAGAGGAAAGTGTTGCCATTCAGCAGGTCATTTGTAAGAGCGTTCAGCTCATCTCAGATCAGGTGATATAACTTACTGTAAAAGAGATTGAGGACTGGGCTCTGTTTTGTGTGGCAGGTTGTATGTCAGAACATGTTATTTTCATTTTGTTGGTGTTTGTGTGAGAATGAGGAAGTTATTGTCTAGAAGCAATAAAGAATACTGAATGTACACTGAATAATTTAACTTGCCTTTTAAAATATTAACTTGTCTGTAGTGCCATATGCATCATATGCCATCATTGTAGTACGGTTTATTTTACTGTTACTAATAAAAGAAAAATAAATTAGATTTACAATCATGTTGATTGAAGTATTTCTTTAAGATAGCATTTCACCACATCTGTGACATTGCTTCCAGGGGTGTATGTATGCCCTTGCATGCATTTCACTGTCTCCTCCGTTTCCTGTTTGTTTGACACCCAAGTCGACTAAGAAAGTTAATACAAGGGTAGTTTTCCCTTAACCCTTGGCTCCACTGCAGAATCACATCTGAGCCCTGCAGGCAAGAGGCAGAAGCATTGTACAACACAATGTGTGGTGTCACATCTGGTGAAAAAGGCAGCAGTCTGACATCTGTACCTACATCCTCTTTATACAGGGCCTCTCTGTTGGCTGTAAATAGACCATATCTGTTTATCAACACAGTGGTATGATCTGGACTATGTAGTGGCGTTAATATTGTTTCACACTTCAGGGTGAAGACTGGCCATTTAAAACGACACCCATTTTACCATGTTAACTCTTGCGTGTGTAAACATAGCCTGCGTGGGTTAGGGTGAATCATACTTGGTATTTTTACACTGCGAGATGAGATAAAGAGGCTGTGGGTTTTTAGGTTTACCACTGATCATTTGCATTGATAACTTTGAAGTACCACCCACTTCCAGTCATTGACTTTCATATTGAATGGATATTAAGACTTGCCGGAAAGACCACAGACCATTGGTTCAAATATGAAGCAAATAAGAACGCAGTAATTTAGGAACACCCGGTTATTATAAGCAATCTTTTTATCAGAGATAAGATGTAAGATGGAATCCCCCTTCTAAGAGAGGAGGACATGCGTGTCATTATTGTAACGTCGGACTTTCCCTAGAAACTTCTTTCTCTTTTATTTTTCCATTGATATCCTCCCACAGGTGAAATGCTCAAATTAAGGCTTATTGTCTGGGAGTATTCTAGGAGACTTATGTGGATTTTACACTAATACAGTTTAGTATGGAGTGGAAAGTAAGAGCCAAAGTGCATTTACCGTCCTGAAACTGAATCCCTGCAGCATTAAAACACAACGCTGAACTCTGAATTTGGAGAGCTAGAGCACTAAGCTTACACTTTTGTTTCTAAGGGTACTGGACTGAAAAAAACAATACTACTACATGGTACATAACTGAGAATTGCACAATTTCTAATTGAGGCACATGCACCACAAGTCACTTTCTGTATAGTATGCGAATCTGTACTTAAGTGATTTTTGTTTTGTCAAGGTCCATAGTTTGTCTGCTGCAATAAGAATGGTCATATTCTCTTTCCTTTACACTATATAGATGATTTTATTTTCACTTAGTGTGTTTTATGATATTTCTAAGTCATCCTCACATTGTACATATTTTCATGTTTCAGTATAGGACACCATTCATGTGATAGACTTAACATGCTGTGAATGTCATTTATTTCTTTTTTTATTATACAGTTTTGTTGAACATGTGCGTACGTGTGTATTGTTTTGTACTTGCTGATTGTTGCTTATTGTTTATTTCAATTACATGTGGTGTGCAGTTACTGTTGCTGCTCATTACAACATATGCTATTTGTTTTGCTGTACCCCACCTGCTGTGACGGTGTCATTTCCCCATAGAAATAAATAAAGTCTATCTTATCTAACTGATAAAGTATCAATCTGAATTATTCCATCGCAACATAAGCACACGTTATTCCATATTCAAAGCTTTAATACTTTTTATCAGTTGTGTTGGGATTAAGTGTTGCCCACTTAATAAACCTAATGACATACCTGTTCTTGCCCTGGTTCCTTGTTCAAATAAGGATTCTACATAGGCCTACGTGTTATCCAAAAATAGCACAAGGGATATTCAACTCCTTTAAACTATGAGTGAGGTGACAAACCGAGGAATTTTTAATGCTGACCTCACCTTTGTTTTCCAGGTAAGGAGAGTTATGTACTGATGACTTAAGAACTGTCCCTAAAATAGACCCATATTTATTGGTCAGGAATTTTGAGTAACTCATTCACACTATTATTTCCTCTTGCCTTGACTGCTGCTCTTTATTCTTGCCGAAATCAAAAGCTTCTTCGGTGCGTTCAACCTGTACAAGATGCAACAACTAGGTGTTTAACAGGTGGTAAATTCACAGCACCCCAATTTTGGCATCACATCACTGGTTACTTGTAAATGTAATATTTGACTTTAAGAGTTGTATGGTCACTTTTAAAGCACGACTAGGGTTTTCCCTTAGTTATGACTAGATTTAATACTAATGGGATGGCCTTTAGCCATCAAGGAACCTAGTCTCTGGAATGGCAGAGGCCCTTGAGGAGGAGGTTCCTGCGGAAGGGGCCAGGTAAAGAAATGAATTCCCTACATGCATCGCGGTGCGCTGCGGTTCGGTTCCACGCTGTAGAAGGCGCATGCGCGGGCGCGTGGGTAAAGTGAGCGAGCGCATCAGTCAGACAGCGACAGCGCGAGGCGAAGAGATTTACTCACATATTACCTGAGATTGAAGTTACATCAAATCGATATTGATCATTAATTTGTCACATATTACCAGGGATTGAAGTTGGATCACATCAATATTGGTCATTCATTTGGCGGTGGAAATGCAAAGAAAGTTGTAGCCAAATGGACTTCAGTCTAATCATCTCTCCTCACAACTCTATCCATCAAGCTAAAACATTTAAATTCATAAAAAAATAAAATTAGCCATATATTAAATGTAATATGAGTCTGGGTCACATTCGGTTATTTCTAACTAGATTGTATTGGATGTTAGCTATTTGTTATAAACGGTGATGAGGCGCCAGCCTCGTGGAATGCCGCTCGACCAATCACAATGCGCGGTCGGAACGCTTATCTCAGCAAAAATAACAACACCGCAAACTATTCCCGTAGTGTGCATGTAGTGTTTTACATAACAGGCCACACATATATAAAACAACGATTAGTGGGTTTCTGTCCAATGTATAGTAATCTGCCATTCAACAAAGTTTGAATGGTAAAACCTTAATCCTCTCATTTGACTGTATGTGGACCTTTAAATAAATCAAGCGTTAAGATAAAGTTAAGAACTCTTCCTTTTTTCTCTTCCTCTCTCTCTCTCTCTCTCTTTCCCTTTCTCTTTCTCTCTCTCTCACTCTCTCAATCTCGCTCTCTCTCTCTCTCTCTCACACACACACACACACACACACACACACACACACACACACACACACACTCAGAGCCGTGGAATGACGATCCGATGGGGGAAATTGGCAGCGTGGAAGTGTCGTTTGAGCGCGACGACAGAAGCTGCTCACCTTCAACAGCCGCGTTTTCCTGTTGAAGCGTCAGAGAGACCAGTGTTCTCCACTTAACACAAACTACGAGAAATACTTGTTAAAAATAGCAAAAAACGACATTTTATAATTAGAGTAGATTTTGTGTACGAGTGGAATGTATTTTTTCTCTTTTTTAATACTAGGTTACTTTTATACCATCAGAGTTGGATAGCAAGTTGACGGTGGAGTCTACTAACTTTAACAAGGTAAGGATTGTTTTCTCAACTTTTACAGCGTCTGTTCAATGTGTTATCCGGTAAGTGTTATTTTCTAGTGTATGAACTGATATCCATGGTGACAAACTGTCATCTGTCAAACAGATGTTATTCTACCCAGCCCTATAGGTTGACTATTGTTTTGTGTTGTGTTGTATTAAAAACACAATATCACAATAAACTAGTTTAACAACGAATACCTCCAAACTAAACTAAACACCCAAACTGTTTTCAATTTCGACACTAATAATTTTATTGGAGTCAATTGATGAAAGACGTGGATGAGACATGATACATTTCGACGACTACAATTGGCGGAAAGTTTGGACTTGGCATACAGGGTCCCACCACTATTGAACAAGTTGAAACTATTTGTTCAGTGTTAGTTAGGCAAATAAGCTGATATACTTCTTATCCCCAGGGCAAAAGCCGTTTAAGACCCGTTTGATGAAGGGTGAGAGGTCACCATCCAGTATCCAGTATCTTATATCAAGTTATCCATTTTGTTATATAGATATTATATCGATTATACTATAGATTTTAGGGGACCCACGACGGGGGAAAGAACTATTTCCCTGTCCATGTCAGACTCTTAAAAACAAGTAAATCACCCACTTGCTAACACAACATTCATTAAAGACGACATGACTGTTTGCCACTTGATGGGGATCAGAGCTTTTTCCATCACTGGCACTCTGTTATATCAAACACGTAACTTACCAGGGCATAGTTGGCTGGAATACGTGGTCGCTTGGCTTGAATATTGTTTATGTCTCTAGTCCTATCTGTGTCTGCTGTTAAGAATCTAGATTGTTATATCAATCCCTAATGCTTTTGCCATCAGCTATACACAGTGTAACATCCAACAGTAATATAACTGTATTATTCTTCATTGTACTTTGTGTTGCTGAGCTGGTGCGTTGATTGACAGGGTTGCGATATGTTCCTTCCAAAGGATGTGCATTTGCTTATCACTTCCTCCAAGGCTTCTGGAAACACACACACACACAAACACACACAAACACACACACACACACACACACACACACACACACACACACACACACACAGATACGCACAAACACAAATGCTACGTTATATGCTGTGCATCTATTGCACACACGCTGGCACAAAGCATACAGAGTCAGAGATAACCAGAGCTTATATAGCAATATAGCTCACTAATGTAGCAGGCTCCTGCATCACCTTTAACAAAACACATTAGTGATACACAAGAGAAGTAGGGAGTTTCACCCAGGATGTTGAATTCTGTAGGGTTAGGTGAGTGCTAGCAGTAGCAATAATAGCG
>OMKK01000911.1:4941-17219 GCA_900302305.1 Polymixia japonica | reverse complement strand
TACGTCTGTTTCTCTTCCACTGTCCAGAGCACTCTCCCGTTCTGTGTCTGTCCGGCGCGACCATTGTCTTCATCCTTCTCTTCTCCCGCCTTTCACTCTCTCGTTTCTGTCTTTACTCATTTTTCCTTTCTTTCACTCCCTGCTTCCCCCCTCTCTCCCTTTCTGTCTCTCTCTCTCTCTCTCTGTCTCTCTCTCTCTCCCTCTCTCTGATGATTTGTTCTCTGCACCCATTGTGTTTGCGGAGCAGTTGCATTAGGCGTGACTGATGACATAATGTCACTCCAATGAAGAGCTAGAGGGAGAGAGACTGTCTTTCTAGTCACTATAGTCTGAGGCGCATAGATGTCTTGTTGTGTAACACAATGAGGTGTTCAACATCTGTACTTGGCCTGTTCTCACTCAGCCTTTGTGTTACACACACACACACACACACAATGTATGCTTTCTCTTTCAGAGAGAAGAACATTTTATGATGATGGGGACCGTGCTCTTGAAGATCAACTGAAGACTAAGACCAGCAGTGAGCCTTGTTCTACTGTACGAATTTAAGTGCAAATTCATTTCTGAATGTTAGAGAATTAAAGCTGCTATGCGCGATATTCTGACTCTACCGATAGCGAAGGGGAATTACAATAACAAGCCGTTAACAGTTCAAAACAAGCTTCTCCTCCCCTGCATCACCTCTCCATCGCTCCTCTTCCCTGTCCATCAAAAACCCCACACACTACAGGTGAACAGGTTCTTGGGAGGAGTTTATTGTCGGGCCGGCGATGTAACCATTATTTAGAAATGAGGGAATATCAACACACTGGTCTACCTGAAGTGGCAGACATTTGTTGCGAAGATCATGTCTCACTGAACCTTTGCATAGCAGATAGTCTTTTTATGTTATTGTAACATGTAAAATTAACCTGACGTGCCAGATGGTTAGTTACACCGAACCTGGGAAGTCTTCATTGGAAACTGTTTGGAAAAGGGCAGGCACTTTCAAAAAATACTCGGCAGGTGATTGGATGAATCATCTGTCTATCACCGTCTATCACGGGCTAATCACCATGGATGTATTGGGTCATCACATCTAAACCAAGCTGCCAGTAGTTCCTCATAGGACATTGATTGGTCCGAACCATCTGTGGTTCGGCCACAATCGCATTAACTTGAAGCCTGACAAGATGGATTCTCGCGATCACGATTCTTGTGGTGAACTCGCTGCCTCACAAGGTAAACATAAAATAACAATTTTGCACCTTGCAGCTTTAACTTTTCTGTCAAAAACAAAGACATGTTTAGCTATCTACACCCCATTCAGCTATCATAGGCTTTCCAGCAGGCTGTTGAATGCAGTGAATGTGTCCCACCCACATCTTAGTACAGGATGATTCCTGTGAAATGAGCCGAGGGTGTCTAAGAGAGACGTTATTTAAAGCAGGCTAGACAAGGTGACATTAAAGAAGGAACTAAAAATCCTTGTTTGTGTGCATACTGTGCGTGACTGTTAACTTTCTGACTGTTAACCATCTCTTAGCTCAAGGAGGGCGGCAGTCAGAGAGCTGAGTGTGACAGAACGAACTGCACAGATGCCCAAGAGGTACTGCTCGGTTTCAAGGGCTTGTGTTAGTGAGCATTGCAATTTGTCCCATGTTCCCCATCCCTCCTGCCCACCTGTTAACTCACACTCTTTTGTTATTTAATCAATTTTTCTACTTTTATTCCTTTACTGTCCTGCAGCGGAGGGAGAGGAGTTCTTTCACCCATGAGGAGGTATATTACCTGATCAGTGGGGTGAAGAGGTTTGGTCCCTCTTGGAACTCCATCTTGTGGTCATACCCCTTCCAGCCCGGACGCACCAATGTAGACCTGGCTAAGAAATACAGGCGGCTAATGGTAATAGGAACAAATTGACTTAACATAAGATACTTAGCTGATCATTTTTGAGAATATGCGTAGCTATCCTTTCACTGGCTTTCAGGTCATTTAGCTTTAACTGCCAGATTGCATTTAGATCAATTGGTCATTTGTAAATAAACAGCTTCGAAGACCTTCAGTTTGAAACTTTTGATTGTTAATAATCAAAAGCATTATCTACTCGTACAGTCATAATATATAGGAGTCATGGTTATGTTTAAATTAAACAATATATTGAAATAAATATATTTACAATATTGTTGTTAAAACCTTCAATGCAATGTCCTTTGATCCTTTAAGGCCTTAAGCATTTATGTTTGTTCAGTTTTTAAAGGAAAGTCCTCTGTGCAACATTCCCAGTGTCAAGTGTAGTTTGTGTTCTCTGCTCACTAATGCGTTGTATTGCTACACCAGTTTTTGTAATTTAGTGTTAATAAATGAAAGCAGATGTTCAAGTTTCTGATACATTTTCTGCATTCAGGCTCTTTGATTATCAGCACGCTTTTTGTGAACTCTTCACATCAAACTGCCACAAAAAGGCGTTTGAAAATGTACATACACTGAAACGTGATGCATTTGTAAGCCAAATATCCCTTTTAACCTACCTCCTTACCATATAGTGTCACGGAAACAAATGCTAAGAAGTTATTTTTTGCTGCTGTTTTATTTGTTTTTTTTACTTCAGCGATCACTCTCCAGGAAGAGACAGGAAATAAGCAGAGGATGAACTCAAGTCAAGCAGTTTTGTTATTGAGTTCAAAGCCTCTGGTATGACAGGAATCACAAATGGTAAGAAAACACTGTTTATCGTCTATCTGTGTGGATTTAGAACCAGCTCTCTTAACTCTGTCCTTTACTAAAGGCATGCCTGACTGAGATCAGTGTCTAGGAGTGCCTATCCCACTCCACGGGGACCCATCAATGTGTAGTCAAAGCCATACAAGTTCCTCCCTCTGCCCTACCCTGAGGCATTAACTAGCTAGGAAGGGCTGGAGGAGACATAATGCTGGCCGTTTAATGGGAATACCACAAAATCCCGGCAGCCATGTGTTTCCTCATGTCTACTGTCGACTTGAATTAGTGAGCTTTCATTGCCAAAAATAAGCTTGGGCAGTTCTGCCACATGAGTTGCATTGATTATTTTCACTGAGAAATAAGATAGAAAAGGTGACTGAGAGACTGACTTTTTTTCTGTTGAGATCAATTATCGCTACACAAAACTAAGCTCGCATGGGTGTTAAAGGTCAAAGATATCTCGTTATGAGCAGCTCCAAGCTGATATCACAGATTACAGTCTTGCTTGTGTGGTTTCTGGATTTGGGGGGGGAGAGTTGTTGGTGTTCACAAATATTGAAATGCATGTCAGAAGAGTAGCGCATGTATTCTTAAATCAAGTAGTATTGCTCTTCAATAGGAGTTGGTGGCAACAGCGGCAAAGCGAGCAAGTTCTTTTTTAACTTCTATTTTAAAGCAGACTGAACTCTCCTCTTTCATACCAATCCATTTACTACAGCGGGTAGAACGGTTGGGAGAGCAGTGTCGGAGCTGGGAAGAGTGTGGTGGGAGAGGTATGTGAGGAGCAGATTTCACATGCAATGCAGTCACACTGGAGACTTTTGACCCAGGCCCCCAAAAACCCCCTTCCTCTGGAAAGAATGCTGCCTCGTCTTCCCCCTTTCACTGCCCTCCCCTCGTCTCCTCCTCTCTCCCACATTCATCTGCCAATTCACTGTGAGAAAGAACTGTGTCTCTTCTCTTACAAGATCTGTAATGTGTTTGTAAAGTTTGATTTCCATATGTGCACACACGTATCTATATCTATCTGTCCCTTGCATGTAGTATGGTATTTGTCAAGCTGATTTACTAAGGGTTTCATAACAGGGAGAAAAGAGGAAACTCCCTTGGCAGATGAACAGATGTCAATATGCATAAACAATGTTTTATCCATGCCCTACACTTTTTTTTAGGCCAGCTAATATCACATTTCAACTGATGGGTTGAGCAAACAACCTAAACAATATGTATAGTACCTTTATGGTTGACCTAACGCAACTAATCAATGTGAAATGCATCCCAGTTAGTTCTTACCCAATATCACACACCCACAATCCTTGTGTTATTTAGATAACAGGTATACTGTGAAAATATTCAGTCTGTCTCCCAATTTAAAGACTTTCAAGTCCATAACCATTGAATGGAATATTCTTAGTTTAAAAATGAAACTTGAAAAGTAAATTTAATTTTGTTTACAATCAAGAAAGTCCAATGAGTTCACTTCCTCAGTTTTGGCGAGTTAAAAAGAGGAATATTAGAGTCACCAAGCACGAGTGTATCACGCAACACTGATAGATTCAAAACACCACTCCAAATAATGAGGTGAAAACTGGTAAACATCTTGTCAGGACATTTTTTATTAGACACTTGGTTTCTGCTAGGCAGTATTATGCATGTATGTCTCAATAAATTGATTGCTGCCAACCCTTGCCTGCCTCATGCCCGACTTTACTAAGCATCCCTTTATTCATCAAGGTTTCAGCAGTAACCCTCGAGTTCCACCTACAACATCACCTCCTCAAAAGGCTGTCGCTTCTCCCTTTAGCCATATGAGACAAACATGAAAAGTCCATTTCAGTTTTCTCATTTCCATGTAATTCTTAACTGCATGGTGTTGCCATGTCATCAATTACTTTTAATTTGCATCCCTTCTAGACAATGTATTTCAACTCTTGTTTGGTGAAGGTAAAGATCTTATTTGTACAATGATGCTCTTCGGCTCATATGTGTCTTTTGGCCTTTTATACCCCTGCCAACACATTTATGTTGGTGACTGCAAAGTGCTTCAATAAGTTTTCATAACAACAAAAGGATATTTATCCTACAATAGAAAATAACTCAATCTATAGATACTTAAAAAAAAAAAAAAAATTATAATTGAAAAATGGTACATATCTCATTTTTGTAATATGAACAATTGTTACCAAATAGCAACAAAACGTGATTCAAACAGGCCGTATCCATGCCATAAAGCTTTTGCACATTTTTAGTTTTGTGTTAAGCACATAAGTTTAACCTCACCCATTACACCCACTGTAAGTTTTATATTGTTGTCTTTCTACAATTAAATTTTGAGCTAAAACCGACAAAAACATCAAAATGTATAGCAATGTTTGGTTCAATTAATTCCACAAGAAAAATGGTTTTAGTTGAAATTGAAAACAGGCAAATCACCATTTAACAACCTGTTCTCATGTTGCCATATGTAAATAATTTTTTAAAAATTTCAAAAAATTATATCCCTTTATTAGGCCACTTTAGGTGAGAAAATACATTGGTCCATCGTTATTTCAGAATTAGTTCATTCACTTCTCCCATTTTTTTCCTTTTCCGTGGATTCACATCAGCTCAGTAGACGCACTTATGTCTTCTACGGGGATGTCGTCGGGGATCTTGACATCAGTGGGAGTTTGGTCATTGATGAGGTCATTTCCTGTCAGGTCTAAGTGCTTTAGGAGTCCGCTGTCGATTACCTCGTTGACATCACACACAAGCTGCTCCACATTCCCCACAACCTCACTCTCTGGCTCCACTGGCTTCTTCAGAGATTCCCCAGATTCCGTTGACTTTTCTTGGACAGGCATGGAATTTACAGCAGCCTCAATGCCGTTTTCAGGATTGGCTGGGTCAGGGACGTCAGCTGGAGAGGGAGGAGTGTTGATAGGCTGAGTGAGATCAGGGACACCAACGTCTACCAAAGGGGCTGAGGAAATGACTGGCTCAGGGAGAGACTCTTGGGTCAGCTGGGCTGCCTCCTGCTCCATAGACTCAGCTGGGGCTGGTTCTGGGATGAGCTCTGGGATTGCCTCCACAACAGGTTCTGGCTCTGGGACTGCCTCCACAACAGGTTCTGGGGCTGGTTCTGTGACAAGCTCAGGTTTAGGAACAGGTTCTGGCTCAGGCTTTGGAGCTGGGGGTTCAGGTTCTGGCTCAGGCTGAGCCGGCACTGGGTCTTCCTTTGCCACGGGTGCTGGTTCAACTTCTAGTGGGGTTGAGGCAACAGGGACCTCTGGCTCAGGCTCTGTCTTGGTCGCTGGTACAGATTCTTCAACTGGTTCAGATGCTGCTGCCGCCACTGGCTCCTCCACCGCTGTAGCTGGTATCTCTGGCTTGACGGCCTCCTGATTCTGTGATATCACAGAGTCTTCTGCCTGCTGTGTAGCTACTGGATTCTCTGTAGCCTTCTGATCAGAGGCAGTAGTTTCACCACCGTCGGCTGGGGTCTCCCGCCTCCTGATGAACTTGTTTCCCATAGCTGAGCCTACGCAGGAGAATTAAAGATGAGAACGAAATATCATACTACCCATACGATTAAAAAAAACAAAAACTAACAGGCCTACACCCATTGGGAAGTGATTCGATGTATCCTCACGAAAACAGGGATTAACATGTCCCTTAAACTGGTTAATCAAGTTGTACTCGTAGGTTATATTGTGCAACACTGTACAATATGTGTTTTTACACAATCTGTAAAAATTGAAAAATTGTGTTGAAAAGTTGCAGTCCGTCCAAATACACGCACGCACACTTTTCAGTTAGGCTACAATGCAAAACAATGACAAGCAAGTAATGTATCCATTACTTGTGAGAACTATGGGGACCAAATAGGCTGAAAGTTGTATGTAATGGAACATTATGTACTCTTCCTTGTGCTGCTATCACGTGTGTGCTGTGGTCCTGGGAGACGGTCAGGCAGAACTATAAGGACACATCAAACATTTTCCAAGGATTCCGTGAATGCATACGGCTTGTTGCCATTTAAAACACAACTTTTAATCATTTTCCTGTAGTGAAACGGGGCGGCGCGGTTATTTCTTGACGCCAATGCCGAGATCGTGTTTTTTACATTTTACATTTAGTTTTGTCTTGTGTGCAGTAACTGTTCGTCAATACATTTCTACATGGAAAATGTACCTGTAGTTTGGATATTTAGTGATTTCATTGCTAATTGCAACCTAAAACCACACCTTCTTCCAGCTGCTGTACAGACACACACACCCAGTCAGCCATATCGCCTCACAAACATTGTAACAGATAAAAATCCCATCTAGACATCAATGTGGTAAATACCATTAACTAATGGTTAATGAGTGGACAACAGTTTGCACACAAGATTAAATTAAAGGGAAATAGAACAAAGGAGCTCTGGTAGACGACCCCGCCTCCCTCCCATACTCAACAAACTGCAGAGTAAATCAGTTTAAAACTGATTTTAATCAGAAAGCAAAAGAAACATTCAGTGCGCATTGGGAAAAAAGAAAGTATAAACCAACCTTATCAGCCTTTTTGCGGCAGAATTAAAAAGATGTAGGCGTTAGGCCACTCTTCGGGAACGCTGAGAAAGGGACGGGAGATCTTGCGCTCTCACGACTCGGCGAGACACGCACAAACTGAGAGCTAAAGCGCGTAACCTCGGGACTGCGCGTTGTGCGCGTTCATTTTATTGCGCGTGCACGCGGAGGCTCCGCAGCCGGATTCGGTCGCGTTCTTCTTAAACGACTGATAATTGATTATTGACTCATCTATGGAAAATAAGTTTAATCGGCTTCTGTGGATTTTAGAAGCAGCCCAAAGTCAAACAATTGCACGGACCCGTCCGTTCGTTTAATTCATTTAAAGTTGGTTAACAATATTACTATTAATCGGACTACCTGGATTTTTATGATATTGTATTGACATTTGGCAAACAACAACTACTTGCACCTGTTTCAACGTTTGGAGCCTCCATATAATTATATCATGATTACGGAACAAACATTTTGTCATGATCGCTATAGTAATTAGGAAAGTGAAACTTTATCATTTGCATTGTCTGCGTTTAGTTAGTTAGTTCAAGACTTTTTCTTCACTGGACTTGGATGGACTGGAGTAAGTTCATAGAGATTTCTAATAGTAGTATATAGGCTGTATCAGTAAAGAAAGTTTTGTTGCTCATAAAATATTTCTTTATCCTCATTAACAAGCACATTTAAAAATATATTTCCATAGGGTATAGTATTTTGCATTAATTTGAAAGTATCTGTTCTGTCTCAAGTTATCCTGCTGTTCTGTTTTTGATAGGTCAGAAGGCCTAACAGTGCTTCAGTTATGGCTGGGATTACACCCACAGGAAGGCTGGTTTTGGTTCTCCTCGTAATCCTTATCCAGATGATCACGTCCCTCATCTTTTTTGCTGGCGACTTCATCAAATCCAATGAAGCCCTCATCAGCCCTTTCAACTTCTGTCTGAAAGGCCAAGATGGTGGACTGCCTTGTGATGAACAACACAACCACAGCATCATTGCCAGTGGAGCCACTGCTGAGACAACCATTAACATTCTCAAAGTAATGATTATCCTGTGTCTGTATGTTCCACTGGTTCTTGTGGCCTTTGCCCTGCTGAGCATGCTGTTTGCAGTGTATAGCAAGGACCGAGGGATGCTGTGGTGTAGTGTGATTTGCCAGACTGCATCTAGTTTCCTCACCATGGTTGGACTCGCTATATTTGTGGGACACTACTGGTTCTACACAAGCCTGGCTGCCATGACGGCATGGTTCTATTTCTCTGTGTGTGTGTCTGCTGAGCTGGCCTTTACAGCACATTTGACTAGTGTGTCTGGGAGGACATGCAGAATAAACTGATGTAAGTGCAACAGTCACAACCTCAGTTTCAGTTTAGTTGTTTCCCTGAGCTGTCAAAAATATAAACAATACTGTAAGAGTTAAGTACATTTATACTTTTACTGTAATACAGTATAATTTTAATAAATATGACTGTCAAACTATACTTGAAATTATAATGTATAATTATTTAAAGTGCACATTTTAGTTTTCAAGTATATTGTACATTTGTGTTTAATACTGTAACTGCATTGTCTAAAAAGTACACTTTAATTTAACATGTTAAAAGGGTAACTGAAAAATGTTTAAGTGTAGTACACTTAATTACTACTTGCATCACCTAGACTGTGGAACAGTCTCCTAACTCCATCAGGTCTGCCCCCACTGAACATACATTCAAATCCCACCTCAAAAAACATGTTTATTCATTAGCATTTCAATCTGTATGATCTGCCTGTGTACAATATGCGTACTGTTAGTGCAGACAGTAGATTGGCAGACATGTATTTCAACCATCATCACAAGTAGCTTAATAGAGAGTGCCAAGAACATCAAGGAAAGATTTGTTCATATTCACAAACCTAGTCTGAACTGCTCAAAATAGTAGAAATAATAAATAATAATAGTAGAAATAAGTGTGATTTCTGTTTAAGGGTAAATTTTCCCACTTCTCTACAATGTTGAGAGCACATATTTAAGTTGGGTTTGACAAAGTTAATTCTTAGGTGAAGAAAATGTCCCGCACAAGCTGAAAGGCATCGTCCTCATTTGCGGTGGCTGGTGTCTGTGAGCGTTCCAGTATTTTCTCAGCCTCCAGTCCAGCGTCCACTAGGCCTCTGTGATCTTGAGCTACTCTCGACACCTGACCCTCAGTTTGTTGATGCTGTGGGCTACTAGTGTATGGCACTGTTTCCAACTCGGCAATGTCCAAGTCTGTTTCTGAAACGCAGGTCCTCTCCTGGCCATCAGAGTTTGAGGACTCCTCCAAAGTCTCTGTCGTTGACTCTCCCATTTTCTTTGTATTGGCAAGTTTCTTCCTGACTATGTTCATCACCTTGTCTTTTTTAATCTGTGCAGGAAAATCATTCAAGTTGAAAACAATACCACAGTTGATAGGCTACAGATGATACAGATGGCTTGTGCACATATCTAGTGCTCAAACTGTTCTTTGCTCTACCAATATCAACAAATAGGTCTCTAAGTGCAGGTTTTAGAGTATAACATCATACATTTACAACTTCAAAAAAGGCATTGTGTAATTAGAGGGAGATTCAGGTTTAAAATGGTAAAGTCCGCTACCTGTTGGTCAAGAGAAGCCGCATCGCTGAGGTATAAAACAGCTGCTTCAACCAGCTCCTTCTCGTTCATGCAGTAGAAGGTTGTTCTGAAAACACCAGTTTTAGTTTAGTCAAAAACTGTATTTAACGATCGCTTAAACGATAACGTAATTTTGCGTAATATTGTCTCGATTCTGTTGCTGTTGTAGCTACAAAAAGTAAGTTAGTTACCTTACCTTACAGCTCTTGTTTTTCTGGGTGACTTCTTTTCTTTCACTTTCTCCTCCTCCTTCATTGCCATCCAAGACGGCAGTTCCCTATGCATGCATGCCATGGCTGCTTTATTTAATCTAAAACAACTTTACAGTCATTTATGAAACTGCGTCAAAGATGTGTATTTTGCAGTATGTAGTGTAAAAACAGTCTACCATCGTGTTTCCTTGAAGTCATGTGACCACTACACAATAAAGACAAAGGTCGGCGCTTAGCGCCATTCAGTGGACAATTCGGCTAATGCATGATAAAATAATTCCCTTCAAAACCTATAACGTTTCTTATGTTAGGGTAACAACGGGGGTAGACAGCTGTTCAAATGTACACATTCCTGCTTTGATATGATGAATGAACGGATTGTGATAGAAATTATTAGATTCATGTCAGAGCTCACAGAGCATTGTCCGTTAGGTGGCAGTAGAACTATGATATTTCCTTCACCCTAAAAACACAACAGTATATCTATAGTATGGCATTTTCTCTCTGATGGGAAATAAACTTAGGCAATATCAGAAAATGAAACAGTCCACAGTCAACTAGAAACACCATTATTGTTAAAAGCCTATTTTTCAAAATAGCCAAATTTGTGGTTGATATTTAAACTATGTACCTATTAAACTTAGTTAATGGCTATTCAATCTGCATGTGAATTAAGTTGGAGCAGTTTGCTCACACTCTAAAGCTCTTCAGCGCATGGTAATATTGTCTTTTTTAGCAAAGGGACTATTTCCCTGAGCCTAAAACAAGAGAGAAGTGTGAGTATTATCTCTCTCTCTTTTTCTCTCTCTCTCTCTAGTGAACACGCCTGGAGTTTGGTGTGCCTACCCAGCGGTGCCTCTGCCTTTCACAACCTTTGGGAGGATCTGGTTCCTGTGCCCTGTCCCAGAGTGGGAGTATACCTGGACCACAGTGCAGGAACTGTCCTTCTACAGCATCTCCGGTTCGGACAAAATTACGCTCCTCCACACAGTACAGGCCACATTCACTCAGCCACTCTACCCTGGCTTTCTCATTGGGGATGGATCATCCATTACAATATTGACTCCCAAGGAGATCAAAGAAGACAATGCAGATTAGTGGTTGTTGGTTATTAATACTTAAATGTCTATCTGATTTCCTTATTGGGAGATAATAATATTAATAATAATATTAATATTAAAACCTTAATATACAGCACTTTAAAAGTTTACAAAGTGATTTGACAATCAAATAAATAAACCCATGCTCAGAAGCAGTGGCGTCACCAGACCCATTTTAAGGGGGCTGTAGCAGGTTGACCATTTAAGGTTGCGGAGTTACTGGCACTAGGACCCTGCGGACACAGCTGCTGCCAGAGTCTGCTGCAGCAGTTGGCTACAGCCAAGCAGGGTCTATATTAACTGGAGGAGGAACAGGAAAACAGCCACCCATTCATTTGAACGTGAACTGCTCACGCAGCGCATACGCCAAAAAAGTTTTTCTCTCCCTGGTTTACTTCCGTGAAGGCCGTAGTGTCGTAAGCGTATTTCCGCCCGGAGTAGCGCGTCCACGAGCGAGCGCAGTCATGCTCTTGTCAAGTGAGAGCGTCGGGAGCGAGCAGCTAGGAGTGTGAAACGGACAGTTTTCTCTGAATTCTCTGAACAGGTGCAGGGTAGTGTGATTCTGAGCTTGCTTTACTAGTCCCTTTGTATAATTGATAGTTCTGTTCCACACATAAAGAAACTAAACAAAGTTATCTAGATGCTAGTAAATTGGTGTTGTCGGTAATTACAATCTAACGATAATAGAGTTGTATCCAAACTCTACAGCAATTTAAAGTAATATGCCTCCCTTCAGCACCACTAAAATATGTATTGATATAGCCTACATCCACTCTCAAAGGTCATAGAAAACAACCATTTTTAGGCTCTTCTCTTTTTTTAGGCTTTTCTCAAAATGTTCTCCTTGGGGGGGCATGCCTCCAGACCCCCTAGTAGGGGCTTAGCCCCCCTAACTTTGAATCTCTAGTGACGCTCCTGCTCAGAAGATGAAAGGCATCACATAAAACAAACCTATATAGACTCTCTCTCTCTCTCTCTCTCTCTCTCTCTCTCTCTCTCTCTCTCTCTATCACTCACACACACACACACACACACACAGATAGACAAAGGCACACACGCACATGTGGGCATAAACACACTCACACACTCA
>OMKK01000903.1:0-10422 GCA_900302305.1 Polymixia japonica | reverse complement strand
CTATGAGGAAGTTTACGATCTGGCGATGAGTGTGTGGATTCCCCGACCCTAAGTGCAGTCCTTGATCAGGTAACTGCCCACAGGTGTGTTAGGGAACTGCCAGCCGGAAAACCTGGAGTTGGAATAGGAGGAAAACAGACAGGGAATCCCCAGCACCCATCGCCAACCCACAACCACTACCTCTGAGAGGTGGTGGCCGTAACACATACAGATACACCGTCGGCTGGGCCTTAGAGAGCTGGTATTTACGTGTTTAGGGCACGGATAGAGGTGGGAATGAAGCTCTTGCTAAACTTACATAGAGGAAGCCTGAACCTGCGGCCGGAGGGGAGGGGAGGGGAATGAAATACTGATGGAGAGGGTGGCAAGGATCCTGTGTGATTCTGAGTGCTTTACGGGTTATAGCTAATGTGACACTGTCGGATAGGTCAGGGGTACTTAAGCCAATAATTTTGTTTGCCAGATGGGTAATTTTCAGGAGTTTGTTTCTGTTTACAACTGTGAGCATGGGGAAGAAGCAGATGGCACCGTACAACAGAACCAGTTCAACAATACTACGGTACAGAAGGAGGAGGAGGTGGGGTTGAACACACAGATGTCTGAGTTTTCGTATGGCTGTGAGTCTCTGTTGGCAGCGTTTGTAGGTGTCCGTGGTGTGTTGGTTGAAGCTGAGGTTATTGTCCAGTGTGATGCCAAGGTATTTGGTATCCACCTCTTCCCCGTTGATGAAGAGACTGGGGCAGGGGACCAGGGCTTTGGGGGGGCTGATGATCAGTTCTTTGGTTTTGGTGATGTTAAGGTGGAGATGGTTATTGTCGCACCATGTGCTAAAGTGGGAAATTGAATGTTGGTAGGCAGTGAAGGAGTCGTTATTGTGCAAGAATGGCCGTACCATCTGCATATTTAAAGCACAGCGTGGTGGGTGATGGACTCTGACAGTCGTTTGTGTACAGAGTGTAGAGGAATGGGCTGAGTACGCACCCCTGTGGAGCACCTGTGTTGAGCGTGATGGTGGAAGACAGGGAGTGGCCGCCCTCACTGCCTGGGGTCTGTCGGAGAGGAAGCTGTGGATCCAGCGTATGAGCGGAGATGGAAGATGAAGATGCTGTAGTTTTCGGATCAGCTGATGCTGTTGGATTGTGTTGAAGGCAGAACTGAAATCAACAAGCAGTAGTCTGGCGTAGTTGTGTGGGGAGTCCAGGTGTTGAAGCAGATGGTGCAGGAGAGTGGCCACTGCTTTGTCTGTACCCCTCCTTTGCTTATATGCGAACCGGTGTCGGTCGAGCAGCAGGGACACATGTGGCAGGATGATGTTTTGGACCAGCTTCTCCAGACATTTCATGATGGTAGATGTGAGAGCTACGAGCCTGTAATGGTTTGGTTCTGATGGATGGGGCTTTTTTGGAACAGGGATGACAGTTGAGGTTTTCCATGTACCTGGGACTGTGGAGGTACAAAGTGAACGGGTAAAGAGGGAGTGGAGGACAGAGGTTAATTCCTGGGAACAGCTTTTCAGGACCCGCCTTGGAATACCATCCGGTCCCGGAGCCTTGTTCTGCTTGCACTTGATGAGTTGGAGGTATACATCCTGCTCTGTCAGGAGGGTCTTGTAGTCCAACTCCTTGTGGGGCAAGGAGTCCAAGAGGAAGGGACGGAGTAGTGGATGGCTGGTTCACTACTGCAAGCACACACAGTACAAGTGAGCACAAAGGCACATGTGTTTCATGCCATTTCAGAAGGAACAAAGTTTGGCTGGTACCAGTATGACAGGTGAACTGGGAGGTGTGAACCCATTGGTGGACCTGTGAGCGGACAGCATCAGGCACAAAAAGACAGTTATGAGGGCCATTACCTGGGTCCGACTGAGTTCTTTGGGCTTCCTTGACAAGGGATTCAATTTCCCAAGTCAATGCAACCACCACGGATGACGAGGGAAGGATGGTGTCTGTTTTGGCTGGATTGTTGATAGGGAAAAACTGTTGGGAGAGGGCATCAGGCTTGATGTTGCTGGAACTTGGTTGGTAAATGACAGCACCCAACAGCACCCAACTGGCTTGACGGGAATTGAGTCCTTTGGCAGTCTGGATGTAGGCCAGGTCCAAATGATAAATGGATGTTCTGCTCTGTCGAGCCAGTGTCTCCATTCCTCCAGAGCGAGCTTGACTGCGAGCAGTTCCCTGTTTCCAATATCATAGTTCTGCTCAGTGGGGGACAATTGGTGGGAGACGAATGCACGGGAGTGGAGTTTCTGGTCAGAAGCTGAGTGCTGGGAAAGAACAGTTCCCCTGTATCTGAAGCATCAACCTCCACGATTAACTGACATGAAGGGTCTGGTTGGACAAGGACCAGTACTGATGTAAAGCATCTATTTAGCTCAGTGAAGGCAGCATCTGCCTCAGGGGTCCATGAAAAGGGGGTAGCTGAAGATGTGAGTTGGGTAAGAGGCACGGACAAGATGGATTCTCATGATTGCGATTCTCGTAGTGAACTTGTGATCTCACAAATCCAGCTGCCTTGCAAGGTAAGGGGTTCCAGGCTGTGACACAACGAAGCACAGAGGAGTTTGGGTAGGGGCACGAAATGTACAGCCTTAGAAAATCTGTCTACAATGGTGAGTATGATGGTGTTAACTTGAGATGGTGGAAGTCTGGTCAAGGCCAATGTGGCTACAACTTGGAAGTTTAGTTTTAGTTTAGTTTAGTTTAGACATCAGACAGTTACATGACATGACATAACATTACATTACACACTACAGGACATACAAGGGGGTAGCTGAAGAGGTGAGTTGGGTAAGAGGCACGGTCACACAGCTGTAGTCTGTGATGAACCTCTTGTAGAGGTTAGCAAAGCCCAGAAACTGCTGGAGTTGTTTTAGGGTAGTGGGTATGGGCCACACCTTCACCTGCCACTCTCAATGATGTATCCCAGAAACCCAACAGAGTTGACATGGAATTCACATGCCTCAGCTTTGACAAAGACTTTGTTCTCAAGTAGTCTTTGGAGAACTTGCCTCACATGCTGGATGTGTTCCTCCATGTTCTGGGAGAAGATAAGGATATCATCCAGATAAACAAAAACTGACTGGTTCAGAAAATCACAAAGGATGTCGTTGACAAGAGCCTGGAAGACAGTGGGGGCATTGGTTAATCCTAAGGGCATGACTAAATTCCTGGTAGTCTAGTGGTTACAAGTCAGCGCTCTCACCACCACGACCGGAGTTCGATTCCCAGCTGGTAAAATACATGAGTTTGAAAGTCCTGCTGACTGTCACAAAAAATAATGGAAAATTTGTGTCCATGTGTAGCAGTGTGATATTGTAAGCAGACTCTTATTTTGATTTGCACTACTAGGCATGCAGAGGTCTATTACTTTGAAAAAACACAGTGGCCAAGCCAACTGGGTTATTTGTGTGGGTAATTTCCTGTTTTTTGTATTGATTTCTTACAGGGCACTGTGTTGTTTAATGGCCAAAAGTGCATTTCAGAAGCCATTATAGATTAAATGGCATTCATGTATCACCTCTCAAGACTGATATTCGGTGTTAGGAAGAGTTAATTGTAATGGACTCTTCCGTCGTGAAGAGTTTTGTAACACGCTAGTTCGCACTCATTCTGCTGATGGACTTGAGAGAGAAGGTATGCATTTCTGTGTTTTGTTATTTGTTATATGTTTTTTGGTTAATTACTATGTAAATAGTATTTCTCACCATCAATTCTCATGTGTTTTGTAGTTCTTTTATGTGCATCTTTGGTAGAAAAGATTTGCCACACTTTGTTTACAAGATTCCCACCTTTGTCATGTATTGAGAGTAGTATTGTTGGTGATTAACAGGTACAAGAACATATATTTGAGAGACCTGGGTATTCACCAATATTCTATTATTGTCATGCAGGTATGTTGGGTTTATATTAATTAGATTTTATCTAATTCAATTTATTTTAAAGGAGAATTCCACAATATGTAATATAAATTTGTTGGTGTCGTACTCACTGTGTTCGTGTACACAATGTGTTCATTCTGCTGATGGACTTGAGAGAGAAGGTACAAGAATGTATATTTGAGAGACCTGGGTGTTCACCAATATTCTATTATTCTCATACAGGTTGATGACAATAAATATACCATCACCTACGCAGTCGTTGTCACGTCGTCATTGAAAATTACAAAACGCAGATTGAACCCCGCTACACATGTACATGAATCAATTGATTAAAGTTTATAGTTTATAGTTTATTAGGATCCCCATTAGCTGGGGCACAGACCCAGCCATTCTTCCATTAGACTTATCAGAGCCAAGAGGAAGACGGGTCTCCACCCCACTCATCGACAACCGCCTGTGAGGATTCACCTTCTTCACCCCCCCAAACCCCACCCAGGTCACCCTCCTCTCCAGTCAGTTTCCCCCTCCTCCCCCCTCTTGGAGTTCACTGACCAGATGAAAGTCCGCAGCCATGTAGTTAAACATGTAGTTCAAGTATTTTACATTTATTTTGGCAATCACGGTAATATTCTGTCTGCCTAAAACAGCAGAGGACCAGGTGATATTATTTGCGTTGCGGTATAACTTTATGGATCACATTTGTGGTATGCAAATGATCAAATGGGGTGGCAACAATGGAAAACCTTGCAAACGAGGTAACGGTCAGAGTGACGTGGTAATCCCTGTTTATGAAACAGAAAACACTCTACCGGCACAATGTTAGGTGCTACCATTAAGGTAACTCTGACACTTTTCAGTTTTATGAATATGGCCCATTGTATCTTCATCAAAGTATACAAATTGTGTGTGGGCTTGTAAAGCCCTTTGAGACTGTAATGTGATTAACGGCTATACAAATAAACTTGACTTGACTTATTTGAGAGAAGGCTGAAATGGAGCTTTGCTGTATAACTTGCTGTGTATTTTGTGGACTTCAAAACTTAACCAGAGCTTCAACTGACATTTAGGTGAGTATATGATGACTACATTTTTGGGTAAACTATTCCTTTAAAACACTTTGTCACTTTGGTAGCACATTTTCAAACCAAGTTTTAAAAACACTAACACATTTAGTGTACATTATTTGCAAAATATACAGAAACAATACTATTACATTATGTGCACCAATTCAAACAAATTTTAAGGTTGATGGTGCTGTTGATGATCCATGGCTGCTGATGTTGGAGGTTATTTGCTCATGAGCTCCTATTGAGGTGTGCATGGTAAGAAGGAAAATTCTTCGGTCAAAGCAGCATTTTTACTATATTTAGTTTGAATATTGTCTAAATGATTCAAATGCAAATGCAATAGAAATTGGCCTAACACCTTATATTGTTTTACTCTTATTGGGTCTATCTTTATAATAGTATTAGTTTTGTTAATTTTGTATATTTTCATATATATGTAATGTAATGTACATTTTTGTAATGTAATGTAAATTTTATTCAGTCAATCATTATACATAACAAAAATCACAGTATAAACAAGATCAAACAACCATATAGACTGAACAGGCTCAGGCAGAAGCAAAATTGCTCATATTATGCCTGACCTAATTTCTAATAAAGTTAAGCTCTCCTCCAAAATGAAAGATAAAGAAATAACAAAAAAGCAATTTGCGACGACAGGAAAAACGTTTTTTTAACACTATCAGAAAAATTAATTCACACTTATAACCCTCAAAAATAGATTCAGAAACCATTCTTTTGAAAACCAAAAGTGAATTACGTGTCTTTAAATTTATATGTGCATCATTCCAAACTTTTACCTCAACAATAGAGACGCATCTCCTTTTAATCTCTTTTTTAGCATTTTGCACATTAAACTTGTACACTCCTCGTAGATCATAATTTCTGTCCCGTATTGAAAAAAACTTTTGCACAGAGTCTGGAAGTGACTTTGATTTTGCTTTAAACATTATTTGCATTATCTTATAATAAAACAAGTCATTAAATTTCATAACATGGGAGTTTAGAAACAGTGGATTTGTGTGAGCATAGTAATCTTTTTTATTAATAATACGGATGGCTCGTTTTTGTAGAACGACTATTGGATTTATAGTTTTTTTAAAGGTTGATCCCCACACTTCTACACAATAAGACAGATAAGGTAAGATAAGTGAACAATATATGCAGTGCCTTATAATTCAACACATCTCTAAATGTATACAGGATTGCTAGTGACTTAGAAATTTTCCCTTTGATATGACCAATATGTTGTTTCCATGACAGTTTATGATCAATTACAACCCCAAGGACATATATCATATACATTTTTCTTTTTTTGGTATCAGCACTTTTTGAATAATGTGACCTGACCTGGTGTTAAAAGAATAAAAGCCAAAAGCATTCTGTAGTTAAATAAAATCAGTCATATACTTTATAGCAGTGGTGTCTGTGCTGTAGTCACTTTTTGTCATGAATCACATCTTTCCTTTGAAATATGTGAACAGATGTACAAACACATAAGCACTCCCACAGAAGTCATTAATGTTTTATTATTTGTACTCTTTCACACATTTTTTTAACAATAGTTATATAAACCATTGAGGCAGATGGATAACAATAGAGTTTTTGTCATTGAAGTGGCATACGCAGTAATCTCATCAACCCACACAATGTTCTGTGTATTGAAAAGATAAAGTAAAGGTATTAAGGTACATACTTAGAGATTTGGTACAATGCATGCATGTGCACACACAAACATAATACCATGGGCTTCCCGGCCTACACACAGTTTACTTCAGACTGTAGTCCATTAATCAGACCAGGCTGTTGGACAAATTGCATTAAAACATTTGCAGTGCAACATGTACAGGTATGTGTTATCCCCTGTACCTGTGTTTGTGTGGGTGAGTGGGTGAGGGGAAGGTGGCGGTGGGGACGGAAGTAACTATTTACAGAGAAATTAGCAAACATCTCTATTGCCTTTAGGCTCATTTGCATATATCTTCACTGCATATTATTCACTGCATAATATTTTAGTACTTTTGGAAAAAAAACATCATCCTCACAATTTTAGGCACAAATAAAAATGATTTAAAATGTATTTTGCTTCTGCTTTCTTGCCCAAACCCTGAGGTATTTCTGTCGCCTTTTTTTTTTTATGTTGAGAACAACACACAAGTGTCTGATGAGGAAAAACAAGCCCTCGCTGAATTGATTGGCAATTAAGATACATTTCTTTAATTACTAAAGACTCTCAAGAGAGCTCTTCAGAGGCAGCCTGTGGTAGGAGGAGAACACAGCAGATTTCTGTGCCATTTAAAAGAAAAACAGAAATATCTTGGGGTCCCTAACAGGCAGTACAGCTGGTGGAGGTAAGCAGGGAACTGTCTCTGGGAAACAACCATTTATCATGATAAAGCTGCTGGACCAGTGAGGAGTAGAGATGACTTGGTGGTAAAATTTTGTCTGATGAGCTTTCTCCTAATACTGCAAAACCAATACATGCACACACACACACACTTCTACTTTTTTGTAAATAAATTAAAGGGAAAAACAACTAAAATGGAGGAGAAAATCTAATTTTATGTGTGACTGAGTTTGAGGTAGGTAACGGGTTCTGATGAGTGCCTTTGAGTAGAGGAAATGTAAAGAGATTGATATTATTAGAGACATGAACTAAAGTAAGACAAAGAACCAAATGGCAGTAATTGTATCAACACTGAGGATAGTATCATTTAAGTATCTGAAATTAAACCATTAAAAACCTTTATCTATCCAAGCACTTCCTATTGCTATGAAGGGTGTGCAACTGATCTACTTTTTTAATGTTTTTCATGGCATATTGAGCCCAATGCTTTGCACGTGTTTGTTTTGACAAGATAGTGGACATGAGATTAGATGACTTTGCAAAGGTTAAAGAGTCGTTTGCTCCTGTTTTAGCTATCTTATGGAATCACCCACATTCATTTCCAAAGCAGCTCTCCAGCTCCTGATTTAGTCTACTAGCTGTAAGCTACTGGAGCAGAACGTCTCATAACCCCTGTGTCTGGGCACACAGGGCAGAAACACTTCAACACAGGTAAGACTGATTGGGTATGGGAAAAGATGTGATGTCATCGCCAGAAATATGGCCTAAACATTTATAAGATACCAGGATCTGATAATGTCAACCAGTGATTGGAAAGTAATTGCTTTCAAATGAATTTAGAGTTTGGCCTCAAATCTCCCTTATTGCTATGGAAAAATAGATGTCAAAGCCAGCACACACCAGGAGCAATAATTGATGCGCATCATTTGACGCTTTTAATTTGCACTGCAGGAACAAAATTTGAAGCATGACTGGCACCTAGTTTTTACCATTGCAATGAGTAACATTATATCACAGGAGTGGCATGGGAGATCTCCCATGGCCTCATTTTGCTCATAATTGGAAAACAATTTGTGTACCAGCTACATGACAGCATATAGTATTATATACTGTATTTTGTCCACACATCTGAACAATTTGATGCTATTAGCTAAATTACCTGCTCAGTTTGCAGCTCAGTTTACCTGCTTATTTATGATCATTATTTCATTTGCCTCTAAATACATAAATGGTGAAACCTGAGAAATTAGCTGATTTGGTGTTGTCTTAATGTTTTAAAAAGGAACAAAAGTGTCGAGGGACACACTTAGCACTTTCAGTGCGCACTGGGCCACTGAAAACATTTGGTGCATTTGAAAATGTTCGTGCTTACCACATCCAGTGTGTCTCTGCCACAACAACAATGGTTAGATAGCTTTTAGGCTTCAGTAATATCAATGATTTGTTCATTTATGAAAGTGGTGTTCACTGTGTACCACTGTGGCATTCATTTACCAATGCACATGATCTGATATACTGTACCTACTCCCTGTGCTGTTAAACTACAGTAGGGTTAGTGCCTAGGTAGATGCTTGGCTTGAAAAGATGTGGGTAAAAGTATGTTATTAGGATTACAGAGTAACACAGACTCTTATCGCAGATATTTTGTGGAATTAGGCTCAAAGCTCCAGGAGACCTCTGGAAGATTCAGTTGTCTCAGAACTATACCCGCTCTCAGCACTGATAAAAGCTAAATTCACCTACACTTACACTATACCAACACTGTACCCGCTGTACTCTTAGGCTTTCACATTGTCAACATGTCACCCACATCCCACCTGATCATTTCTAACCTCACTCCTCACCTCATCAATGGCATTAGGCTACTATGGCTGCTGACCTTGTTTGGCTTGAAAAAACTTGCTCAGCAGTTCAGAAACCACATTATACGAAAACTCAGAGACTAAAGGAACCTTAGTGATTGAAACAGCGCAATCAGCAGTAAAACTGTAATGACTTGTAGCTATAGTTCTATATTATAAAAAAAGGAATCTGAATAATAGTATGGTATGATGCTATAGAAAGACACAAGGTCTACATTTGCACAGTTTATTTGTCAGTTTTAATTTTCTCTGGTGTAGTCACTCAGTTCACTTTATTTGATAAACACAACAATTATTGAAGGGCAGTAGAAGAGATCAGGCAAACATATGCCCTGCAAATAAATGGCAGATTTCTTCTGGCATGTTAACTTAAACTTTTCTGTTTTGCTTGGATACCAATAGCAATTTTTTGAATTTGAATATTTCATCAGGTGAAGAGCTTATCTTTCTCTGTTCAGTATCTGGGATATCCCTAAAACAAGACATACGGTAGTAGTTATTATATACGTCACGGATCATTAGTCTAGCACCTATCCTGAATTTGTTCTGCAACATACACTGCAGTTAGTAAAATAAAACCAAACAACAGTTATCTCTCATAAAGAGTTATGAGAAACTCCAATGATGATGCATATTTCAAACTACAGTAACTTCAAAAAGTCACTGTCACACATTTTTTGGGATTGGTGTCCATGCTGAATGATCCTGAATGATGGCCTGTGTCACTAATGGACAGCAATTAATTTCAGCTCATAGGGTTCCAAAGAAAGAAAAAAAAATAATAATCATACTAATTATCATACTCTAATCATTATATGTGAAAAGCACAGATGGTACAATTACAGTGCACTTTCTCTTCTCTAATTTTACTATAAAAGTCGATGAAGAAATTGGACAGAAAAAAAACCCATTCCTCTTTTGTGTCACATGAATATTTTAATATTCTATGTGTGAAGGTTCCTTGTGCACAGCAGTGCTACTCTCCTGGGTGCCAGCTAGTGCAGGGAACTGTCTAATCCAAACCTTGAATGATCCAGCACACACCAGAAGGAGTTAAGGTCGATACATCTTTATTTTAATAGACCACATAATAGTTGTAAACAACAGGAGCAGACAACACGTTTCACATGTCATTGCGTTGTCAGGTTCACTCTATAATTGATTGGAATCAGGTGTGCATATAAATAGGTACCTGTTGGTTCATGACCATGTGACTGATGACATGCAATTGACTACATGAATTACTTATTTGAGTCCCTTACAAAT